>PVKE010047423.1:0-11928 GCA_004027555.1 Craseonycteris thonglongyai | reverse complement strand
AATTTAAAACAAAGAAAAGGTACTTACATTTTAAACAGAAGAAAAATTGAAACTCAACGTGGTCACCGAGGATAAATAATATTGATTGATAATAATACTGTTAATACAAAAGAAAAGAAGCTACCGTATGACACTACCAAATATTCAAGCTAACTGACTGTGTTCTTCGATGAGTCGAGTCGTAACTGTTGCATTCACGTGTTGTGTCCCGTGACAAGTGTAACACATAAGTCAAAATGTATTGTCTGGGTGGGCGGAGATCACAGTGTCAGGCTGTCAGAATTCTAGGAATTTATGACCTTGACAAATTCCCAGAATGCATTAAACTATTGCTAGAAAGTTTTGTCTTCTACAATCACTTCAAAGTCCATGGTACATGGAATTCCACCCCAGACATTGCGAGCGATCGACGATCGACCAAAATTGGCCTCGCAATCGACTGGTCTACCGCGATCGACTTGTTGGCCACCCCTGATATACTTAACCTCATTGGGCCTCAGTTTTCTCATCTGTAAAATGGGAATAAAAATGCTTGCCCTGTGGGGAAGCCGGGATGGCTCAGTGGGTTAGGCGCTCACTTTGCAGCCCTGGGGACCGAGGATCGAATCCCAGCCCTGGCCCGTGTGGACCCATATGCTGAACTGGGGAGTGCTCCCAGTTCAGTTCTCACCAGGGTGAAGACCCCGGCCCAGTTCCTGCCCTGTGCAGCCCCACTCCCACCTGTGGAATGAAACTATGTGGAAAAACAAATAATGTGCAACTATGGAGACTGTTCTGGACCCTCCCCCTTCTCTCTGTCTCTGTCTCTGTATTTCTCTCTCTGTCAAAAACAATAAAAATAAATCTTTAAAAAAAAATGCTTGCCCTAGCTACCTCTCCATGTTGGTGTGAATAGTTAATAAAAAGAGATATATAAAATTACATCTTCTAACTCAGATTCTACACTATTAAGGTCTTCTCCAGTTCACTTTACTTACATAAAAAATACAAGTGCTGTCTGGAAAAAAAAAATCCAGCCATAAATTCCTGTTTTTCATACTACATGGCTGAAAATTTTCCACACAGCCCTCGTATATTTGGCTTAATGTTTTCTGACTTTATTATGGCTCCATAGATATATATTATCTTTTTTTTAAGATTTATTTTTTATTGTTTTTGCCAGAGAGAGACAGAGAAAAGGGGGAGGGTACATATCAGTCTCCATAGTTGCATGTCATTAGTTATGTATATAGTTTCATTCCACACATGTGGGTGTGGGGCTACTCAGGGCAGAAACCAGTCAGGGGCCTCCCACATAAGAAGCACACCTGGGGTGGGAACCAAACCAGGGGCCTCCCACATAGTAGGCTCACCCTGGTGAGAACCAAACTGGGGGCCTCCTGCATGGGAAGCACACCCCAGTTCAGCATATGGGTCCACATGGGCCAGGGCCAAGATTCAATCCTCTGACCCCAGGATTACAAGACGAGTGCTCAACCTACTAAGCCACTCCGGCTTCCCCATATACTTTCTATATAAGTTAAAAAATGCAATCAAATGGAAGTTGAAAATGCTAATACTACATTAGCAAGCCAGGGATGTCACCTTGAAAGTTCCCTAAACTCTCCTCCTCTCCTCTGTCAAAGATTACAACACACACACAGGTGAGTAGGAAGGATCATATGCTCCATAAGTCCACATAGGCAATATCCAACTATTTCCAATGTTTGCCCTTGGTGAGAACTGCAGCTGTCTTAATGCAGCTAAATAAAGTAGGGGAAAATCAGAAAAATGCAAATGAGATTCTTATTTTAGTCAAATCAATCTCAGCATTGCTCAGATCTGATCAAGTTTATCTTTAGGAAGATCATTAGGATATTATATTATGCAAAGTTTGTTTTGCCCTGTCTATTCTCAGCCCTTAACATGCTTCAAATCATCTCTTGACTCTGCCAGACACTCCCAGACCCCTTACAAGTCAGTTTGGGGACAGTATCCCCAGCTGGAGAGGACCCTGGCAATCACAGGTCCAGCTCACCACAAGGTCACCAGCACCACAGAGCCCCCACCTCTCACCACAGGACATGAGCCAGCTGCAGCCATCCTCACACTTCCGGGGTTTCCCTTAGGAAGCCCCAGAAAGGGATGAGGAAGACATTTGGGACTTTCTGAGAAGGTCTTTGAGAGACAGTGCCCTGAAGGAGTTACAAGCATGGGCTTAGAAGTCAGGCCGTCCTGGTTGAATCCTAGCTCTCACTAGCTGTGTGACCCTACTTCCATAAGCCTTGTTTTCCTCATCTGTGACATGGAGATAATAATGACACCTACTTTCTAGAGTCATGTGACCTAAATGAGAATTGTGTGTATAAAGCACTTTGTGAAGTGTCTGACATGCAGTAAAAAGGAAGGCTACCGAGCATGTAATGTATACACAGCACCATCCCAAGTACTTTATGTGTAATAATTTACAGCCTTGAAGTATTGAAGTAGCCTTAGAACATAGTTATTAGCTCCTTCGAAGGGGGGCGGGGGAGGAAGGAAGGAAGGAAGGAAGGAAGGAAGGAAGGAAGGAAGGAAGGAAAGAAGGAAGAAAGGAAGGAAGGAAGGAAACTGAAGGCCCTGTGAGGTCAAATGACACAGCCAGTGGCAGAGCTAAAACCTAAACCAATGGTTCCAGAGCCCAAGCTTTCACTTCTACCCTACAGCAATTGCCAGCTCACTCTCTGAATTGACCAAGATCTCCCGGCCTGGCACAGAAGCTGGATTTGTTGGGAACCCTTCTAGAGTCAGGGAGGAAAAGGCAGGTAAAGGAGACCTAGGAGGTACAATGCAGTATGGAGAGAGAGGGCAGTGGCGTCTCACTGGCCGGCAGCCACCTTCTGGTGTGGAAGGGCCTCTCCCAGTCAGAGCCCCCTGAGACCTCTGTGCTGAGCCTGAAGCCTTAACCCAGGCTCTCTCTACCCTGAGTGCTGGGGAAAGGGCTGGAGAAACATCCCCAGTCACTGCGGAGATAAGTCACCGCATACTTCCAAAGCCTTTCGCATTTCAACTATTAGATCACTTTAACCAGAATCACAGTGAAACTGGAAGGTAGGAGTAGCCTGGGGGAAACAGTATTTGGAAATATCCTCCCACTGAAGACAAAAATGTCTGGCTATGGAAAAGCCCAGATTCTTAGAAACAGCCTAATGACTGAGACTAAAGACTCAGACTTCAGGCCTATTTCAAGTTCCAGATCTAACACTTATGAGGTCCATGACCTTGGAAGATCATCTTAACATGGAATCTCAGGGTTTTTGTCTGTAAAATGGGGCTTATAATATCCACCTCATAGGGTTTTGAGGATTAAGTAAAAGTATGTACAGAGCCTACATAGGATCTGGCATAGAGCAAGTGGTTAACAAGTAATAACTAGTTATTATTATATTTCGTGGTTTCACATTTCTTTTTTTAATTGTCAAATTTATTGGGATGACATTGGTTGATAACAATTACATTGTTTCTAGGTGTACAATTCTACATTACATTGTCTATACATTGCATTATGTACTCACCACCCAGAATCAGCTCTCTTTCCATCACCATATATTTGATGCCCCACCCCCCACTAAACTATTAACTGTGTCCATGAGTGTTTGTTTCTTTGTTAGTTTCAGTTTAATATTCCACCTATGAGTGAGGCCATATGTTTCTTGATTCTTTCAGTCTGGCTTATTTCACTTCATAAGATGTTTTCAAGGTTCATCCATGTTGTCACAAACAGCTGTATTTCATCTTTTCTTATTGCTGAGTAGTATTCCATTGTATAAATGTACCACAACTTCTTTATCCAGTCATCTATCAAAGGACACTTTGGTTGTTTCCATGACTTGGCCACCGTGAACAGTGCTGCGATGAACATTGGGGTACATGTATCATTGCGGATTAAGGTTTTCAGGTTTTTTGGGTAGGTACCCAGAAGAGGGATTGCTGGGTCATACGGCAATTCTATTCCTGGTTTTTTGAGGAATTTCCACACAGCCTTCCATAGTGGTTGTACCAAGTTACATACCCACCAGCACTGTATGAGGGTTCCTTTTTGCCCACAGCCTCTCCAGCACTTGTCTTGTTGATTCTAGCCATTCTAACAGGTGTGAGGTGCTATCTCATTGTGGTTTTAATTAGTATTTCCCTAATTGCTAATGATGTTAAGCATTTTTTCATGTATCTGTTGGCTGTATGTCTTCAGGGAGAAGTGTCTGTTTAGATCTTCTGCCCATTTTTTAATTGGATCGTTTGTTTTTTTGTTGTTGAGTTGTATGAGTTCTTTATATATTTAAGATATTAGCCCCTTATCAGAGGCATTGTTTGCAAATATTTTCTTCCATTCTGTTGGTTTCCTTTTTACTTTGTTGACAGTTTCCTTTGCTGTGTAGAACCTTTTTAGTTTGATATAGTCCCATTCATTTACTTTTGCTTTTAGATTCCTGCCTTTGGGGTCAAGTTCATAAAGTGCTCTCTGAGCCCCAGGTTTATAAGTTTAGTACCGATGCTTTCCTTTATGCACTTTATTGTTTCGGATCTTATGTGAAGGTCTTTAATCCATTTGAGTTAATTTTGGTATATGGTGACAGTTCACAGTCTAGATTCATTCTTTTTCATGTGGTTTTCCAATTTTCCTAGCACCGTTGACCGAAGAGGCTTTCTTTTCTCCATTGTATAGTTTTTGCTCCTTTGTCAAATATTATCTGCCCATATATTTGTGAGTTTATTTCTGGGTTTTTTATTCTGTTCCATTGGTCTGTATGTCTGTTTTTCTGCCAATACCAAGCTGTTTTGATTATTGACACTTTGTAGTATAGACTAAAGTTGGGGAGTGTGATGCCTCCCACCTTATTCTTTTTTCGGAGGATTGCTTTGGAAATTCGGGGTCTTTCATGGTTCCATATGAATCTGATAATTTTTTAATGTATTTCTCAAAAGAATGTCTGTGGGACTTTGATGAGAATTGCATTAAATCTGTATATTGCTTTGGGTAATATGGCCATTTTAACTATGTTGATTCTTTTAATCCATGAACAGGGAATATCTTTCCTTTTCTTTGTATCTTCTTCAATTTCTTTTAATAGTGTCTTACAGTTTTTTGTGTTTAAGTCCTTCACATTCTTTGTTCAGTTTATTCCTAAGTATTTTATTCTTTTTGTTTTGATCACAAACGGTATTGTTTTTCTTACTTCCTTTTCTGAAGTTTTGTTTTTGTTTTTGTTTTTTAATTTTTTTTTTAACTGAACTGGGGACCTCACTGCATTCAGGAAGCACACCCCAATTCAGCATGTGGGTTCACCTGGGCCAGAGCCGGGATTCGATCCTCGGTCCTCGGGGCTTCAAAGCGAGAGCTTAACCCGCTGAGCCATCCCGGCTTTCTCAAGTTTTGTTTTTGTATATAAAAATGCTATGAATTTTTGTACATTGATTTTGTATCCTGCAACTTTACTGTATTCATTTATTATTTTTAATAGTTTTCTGGTGGAATTTTTAGGGTTTTCTATATAAAGAATCATGTTGTCTGCAGAAAGTGACAGTTTAACTTCTTCATTTCCAATTTGGATGCCTTTTATTTCCTTTTCCTGCCTAATGACTCTGTCTAGAACTTCCAGCACTATGTTGAATGGCAGTGGTGACAGGGGACATCCTGCCTCATTCCTGATTTTAAAAGAAAAGGTTTCAGTTTTTCCCCATTCAGTATGACATTTGCTGAGGGTTTGTCATATATGGCCTTTATTATGTTGAGGTATCTTCCTTCTATACCCATTTTATTAAGTGTTTTGAATATAAATGGATGTTGTATCTTGTCAAATGCTTTTTCTGCATCAATTGATATGATCATATGGTTTTTATCTTTTCATTTGTTTATGTGGTATATCACATTGATTGATTTGTATATGTTGAACCATCCTTGTGCCCCTGGGATGAATCTCACTTGATCATGATGCATAATCTTTTTAATGCATTGTTGTATTCTATTTGCAAGTAATTTGTTTAGGATTTTTGCATCGGTGTTCATCAGAGATGTTGGTCTGTAGTTTTCTTTTTTTGTGACATCCTTGCCAGGCTTTGGTATTAGTGTAATGTTGTCCTCATAGAATAAGTTGAGAAGTATTGCTTCTTCTTCAATTTTTTGGAAAAATTTGAGGAGAATAGGTGTTAGTTCCTCTTTGAATGCCTGATAAAACTCGTTAGTGAGGCCATCTGGTCCTTGACTCTTATTTTGGGGGAGGTTTTGGATAATTGTTTAAAATTTCTTGCTGTTGATTGGTCTGTATGGTTTTACATTTCTAAAAGACAAAAATACATATTTACTTGATTGTATGTGTGAATTTGGGGATGTATACATATATACATATAAAGATGTATTTATACATGTTTCCCCAGACATGTCACTGAAAAACCAGCACATTCTTGAATTCTCATGGGACATATTCCACCTACTCCCCAGTCCAGTGACATGTGCAAGACAGCAATTATTATCCCTATTTTAAAAATCAGGAATCTAAGGAACTTAGCAGTATCTAAGTAGCTTATTCAAGGGTCCAAGGCTAATCCAGAGATCTTCCAAATCTTTTTCTTCTTAGCCTTCCTGACAATTTGTGGCATCCCTCTCCTTCCAATTCAAATTCCCTATCAAGCTAAAGAATTATGGATTTCCATCAGACATAGTCTGATCATGGGAAGAAGACACTTGAAAAGAGGTGAGAGGATAAATAAAGGAGAGGGGGAAGCCGGGATGGCTCAGTGGGTTGAGCGCTCACTTTGCAGCGCCGGGGACCAGGGATCGAGTCCTGGCCCTGGCCCGTGCAGAACCATGTGCTGAGCTGGGAGCTCCCCCAGTTTGGTTCTCTCTCTGTCTCTGTATCTTTCTCTCTCTGTCAAAAATAAATAATAATTAAAAAAATTTTTCTTTTTTAAATAAATAAATAAAGGAAAGGAGGAAGATGGAGAAGGCTGAGATAAAGGGACCTATGCTCTCTTTGTTATTGAGTCTCCTCCTCAATGCATGAACTGGCAACCACCTGCTCTGTCTCTTCCCCACAGCTTTGTATCTGCCCACACTTCCCTGCCCTGTCCTCCCAAGGGCTGCAGGAATGCCCCCAAATATTCCCACAGCTTGGTCAGTGAGCAGGCTCTGGGCTTCTGGGACCCTGAAATACCTGCCAGGATCTCTGTGCCACCCTGATGCTGGCTCCACGCAGGTCTGCCACTTCTGGGCTGTGAAGGATCCAGGTAAATTCCAGGAGGGAACCAGGCCTCAGGAGAGCTACCCTTGACTGACTGGTTCCTTCATTATTTCCTTCTTGGACACCTGCAGAGCCTTTGGCGCAGGTCACATGTTCATCAAGTCATTGTTGATGGGTTTGAATTTCTACCTGAGGGTGTGTGCAGAAGCTGCCTCCTGACAATGAAAGCAAAGGTGACGATGCTGAAGAGAATGATCAGTGTGATGATTATATGAAACAGGGTGTGCAAACTATGCATCACAGCCTGGCACACAGTAGGACTCAGCAAACAGTGGGGAGATGCCATTATACAGGGAAATTTGGCTTCATTGAAATGAAGGGGCTAATTACTACAAGAGACATAGTTCTAATAGAAGACAGGAAATGGATTTAAAGATGCTGTCAGTGGGAAAGGAAGCTATGGCAGCTGCTCAGACTGTTCAGTGTTCAGTGCTAGGAGCTGAGCTGACTAGGCTTCTTGCCCTGGGACTTCTAGCTTTATAGAGAAATGTGCTCCTAGAAGGTTGATCCACTTTTCCCTCTGAATTTGTTCCACAATTGTGATATATTCCCACAGGATCCCTCAACATAATACAAATCATCCTTAAGAAAGTAGTTAGTCTTAAAAGAAATGTTTGAAAAGAAAAATGACAGAATATAATAGCTCTTAAAACTAATAAAATGAAGACATGATGTGTAGAAACTGCATGCCACTGGTGCCTGCTTTTCTCTGGGGTTAGGTGAACCGTGAGAAAGAGCTATTATATATGTCCAGTAGCTTGCTGATAAATATCTCCTCTTAGAGTCCCTTATCGTTGAAGTTTTTTCACCCTAAAATAATGTCTTAATTCATACTCACACACACACACATAAACAGACAATAAGCATAAATGGAAAGGTCCATCTTTGCTGATAATCAAAGATAGACTAATTATGACAAATATTTATGGAGCACACTTTATACCAAGCATTAAGCTTTGCACATATTTGTTCATCTTTACAATAGCCCCATGAAGAGAGTACAATCATCCCTAATTTACAGCTAAGGAACCAAGACTTAAGTCAACCACGGTACCCAACAGGCTAATCTCAGAGGAAGAGTTTGCACTCAGCAAATGTGTGAACCCAGAGCCTGGATTCTCAAGAACAACAAGAAAATGCCCCAAATTAGCAAGGATGTATTTCCAAGAATCTCAAGAATATCCCTTCGTGGGATCCAACATTCAATTCCTGCTCTTCTATCTTTAGAAAAATAATCTTAAGTATAAAATAAGTTTAATGTACAAAGATTTTTTTTTGCAGAATTACTTGTTTATAAAAGGGAAACTATAGGAAACTAAATAATCAATAATAGGGGACTGGTTAAGTAAATTATGATACATCCATAAAATGGAGTATTATTCAACTACTAAGACTGATATTTATGGAGACTTTATACTGTAACACAAGGAAATGTTTACATTTTGTGGAATAAAAAATAGCAAGATTCAAAAATTTACATGCATTACAATCTCTACAAAAATTATACAAAGAAAGACAACTGGCAGGAAACACGTCAAAATGGTAGTTGTTTTTTTTTTTAAGTATAAATATGACTGTATGAAACAATTTTCTGTTTTTGTGACAGCCCTTCATTATCCGTCCCTTCATTGTTTGCATTCTTTTTTTGAAGGACTTATTTTGTTTGGGGGAGTGTGGGGAAGAGGGGAGTTCAGAGCAGTCTCCATAGTTGTACATGATTAGTTGTGACATGGTTTTATTCCACACAGGTGATGTGGGCCACGCAGGGCGGGAACCAAATTGGGAGCCTCCTGCATGGGAGGTGAGAACTTTCGCCACTGAGCCATTTCAGTGGTTACCAGTTGTGTCACAGTTCAATATACAGGGTTTGCATGGACCAGAGTCAGGAACTGAACCCCGGACCTCATGGTTGTGAGGCAAGCATTCAGCCACTGAGCTATCCTGGCATCCCCACACTGTTTGTATTCTTAACAGCCTTTCCCAGGTCCTGCCCAGTATTGTAAGGCCTTTATGGTGAGATCTTGCTTATCTTCCCTTACAGATGTCTGTTTAAATCACCATTATGATTTATTACTCCCATAACTGTAAGTTTTCACACAATGGGCTTCCCTTAAGCAAAAGATATCTGTGCCAAAGTCGCCTCTTTTGTCCTGGATGGTGACATCAGGGCCAGAGTAAAGGGCCTTTTTTTTTTTAAAGGCATATTTTGAAGTATTTTATTTATTTATTTATTTATTTATTTATTTATTTATTGTTCTTGGCAGAGAGAGAGAGATACAGAGACAGAGACAGAGAGAAAACTGAACGGGGGGAACTCCCCAGTTTAGCATATGGGTCCACACGGGCCGGGGCTGGGATTCAATCCTCGGTCCCCAGGGCTGCAAAGTGAGCTCTTAACCCACTGAGCCATCCCAGCTTCCCCTTTTTCTTTTTTTTTTTTTAAAGATTTATTTTTATTGGTTTTTGACAGACAGAGACAGATAGAGAGAGACAGAGAAGGGGGAGGGCCCAGAGCAGACTCCACAGTTGACAGCATTAGTTTTCCATATAGTTTCATTCCACAGGTGGGTGTGGGGCTGCGCAGGGCAGGAACTGGGCCAGGGGCTCCCACATAGGCCTGGGGACACCCCAGTTCAGCATATGGGTCTGCACGGGCTGGAGCCGGGATTCTATCCCTGGTCTCCGGAGCTACAAAGCGAGTGCTTAACCCACTGAGCCATCCCAGCTTTCTCTAAAGGACCTTTTTAAAGACCAGAGAGGGGATTACCTGAGGGGGCAGAGATACAGGTACCTACCTATGAGTCTCCTCCAGACCTGAAAAGTGATTGATTTATTCATTCATGCAGTCAATAAAGAAGCCTGCTATGTGTCAGGAACAACAAGAGTATCTGGGAAAAGGAAGTGTGTGTGTGGAGGGGGAATCAAGAAGTTTTAAATCATGTTGGTTCAAGGAGCATCCCTGCTAATCATATAAGAAAATTGGGGGAATTTTCTTATGTGGTTAGAGGTCAAAACAAGTAACTAAGACTATAGCAAATCATTGGCTGGAGAAAGAACTAGAAGCCAAGTCACCCCGCACTTTATATTTACTCCTTTCTTGGTAGAAGGAGAGCTGGGAAATCATGAATGCTCCTTGCTGGTAGGGGTTGACAGCTTCTTTGTAATAATAATAGCAATAATCATCAGTTCAGTCTGCAGTTTCTGGTGCCCACAGCGGGATCACAAGAATGCTTACAGAAATGGCCTGTTTTCCATGAGCAGGCTTGTAGCTGGGTACTCACAGACTACAACTTATGCCCTGGTCTTCCTAAGATGAATGCCTACA
This sequence comes from Craseonycteris thonglongyai, assembly GCA_004027555.1. Classification (NCBI taxonomy): domain Eukaryota; kingdom Metazoa; phylum Chordata; class Mammalia; order Chiroptera; family Craseonycteridae; genus Craseonycteris; species Craseonycteris thonglongyai. The sequence continues at coordinate 1,350 of PVKE010047423.1, read as the reverse complement.
GCCCACCCAGGTAACTGATAGGATTGTTCCCTCTAGAAGCACCATCCTGCTCCTACACTTGCAATCCAGTGGACACTCCACACCCCCCACTACACAGGGGTATTTGTGGAGTGGGAATCATGTTCTGCCCCTACTCCACTTCACTTACTAGCCACGTGACCTTGAGTCAGCAGGACTAGGGTTGTGGGATAATGAAAGAAAGCCTGAAGCCACAGCATCATTTGAGGAAAACTCAGTTTGCTTGCAAGTTCCAGAGCTTTCGCCCAGGCCTTTGAATCAAAGCTCCAGGGAACGGTTCAGAATCTGTATGTTTAATGAGCATCTCTAGGGATTCTTATGACCTCACGGTAAGTGTTCAATAAGTGGTAGCTTTACAGAGTTGTAATTTACATTATCAATATCTGCAGTCAGTTCAACAATGATGTCACCATTTCCTTTAAAGATCTATTTTTAGTGTTTTTGTCAGAAAGAGACAGAGAGCCCAGAGCAGTCTCTATAGTTGTACATTAGGGTTTGTTTTTTGTTTGTTTGTTTAAATATAGTTTTGTTCCACAGGTGGGCGCAGGGCCACACAGGGCAGGAACCAGGCAGTGGCCTCCCACATAGGAAGCATGCCCCCACAAGCTGGGTGCCTCCCACATGGGAAGCTCACCCCAGTTCAGCATATGGGTCCACACAGGCCAGGGCCGGGACTTGATCCTGGAACACCAGGGCTGCAAGATGAGCACTCAACCCACTGAACCATCCCCGCATCCCCACCGTTTTCTTTAAGAACAATGAGTGAGTACAGTGTTTTATATCTAGATAGTTAAAAGGCCATTCTGAGATTTTTTTTTCTTAAAGCAACAGCATTCCCCAAAGGTGAGATAAGGTCTCTAAATCTAGATGCAGAAAATTATGATCTGTAAATTGTAATTATGCACTCTTTGTGCTTCTATTTACTAATGTTTCAAAAAACTGTAGGGCCTGATAATATAGGCAACCTTATCATGTCTTGTACTTTGCAGGGCCTTTTATACAGTATTCCATCCTTAAAATTATGTTAAATTTACATATGCAACCTCAACATATATATAATTTTTCTAAATGGGGCAGACTCAGAAACATAAACCTTGCAAACCTTGGGAAATGGCCATATATCCTCTTATTATTCAATTTATTCATCCTTTTAAATCCTTGCAGCTAATTGTGATTAATCACATTATCCTTTGTTTTTTTATTTTATTTTATTTTTTTATATATTTTATTGTTAAATTTAATGGGGTGACTTTGGTTGGTAACAATCAGACAGTTTCCCAATGGACAACTCCACATCACATCACCCATGCATCGCATTATGTGCCCAGCTCC
>PVKE010047422.1:0-11944 GCA_004027555.1 Craseonycteris thonglongyai | reverse complement strand
AGCTTTGGGTTTCTCTCTAACCTTGCTACAATCAACTTTATTCTCGGAAGCTTTCACTGTTCAGGCGGAGGCTTGTCTGTGCTGTTCACTTCCTTTCTCCTCCGAATAATAAGCCAACATGCCCTTTTTGTTCTGTGGACTTTACTGAGAATCAACAAGAAAAAAATAACAAAAGAACCCTCATCAAGAGATGGGAGAGTATAAGAACTCCTATGTAATTGCTTAATTCAACGATCACCATGGGTTAATCATTCCCTAAATGTTGAGCACTGGGGAAGCCAGGATGGCTCAGTGGGTTGAGCACTCACTTTGCAGCCCTGGGGACCGAGGATCGAATCCCAGACCCGGCCCTTGTGGACCCATGCGCTGAACTGGGGAGCTCCCCCAGTTCGGTTCTCTCTCTGTTTCTGTATCTCTCTCTCTCTCTCTCTCTCTCTCTCTCTCTCTCTCTCTCTCTCTCTCTGTCAAAAACAACAATAAATAAATAAATAAATAAATGTTGAGCGCTGCCCTCTGAGATCTAATAATTGTTGTTCTAGGCCAAGTCTCTAGGATGATCTTGGAAGCCCATTGGCCATTCATCACTCCCCTTGGCAATGAGCTCACTAGCCTCTCCTCTCAACAAGGAGGGCAAAATAAAAAGTGGGCAGTGCTCTCTTCTTTGGTAACTTTTATTTCTCTACAGCTCTTCAGATGGATAGTGTATGTATTGATGGTCTCCTACCCATATAGATATTAAGATATAACATAAATTAAACTAAATTAAAATATGTGTGCATACACACACAGGATGTAATTCTAATAACAGCAGAATTATTTGACATTGAGAATATTTTAAAAACTTTTGAATATCTGCTCATTTTCTCAGATTCACCCTACCTGACTCCCTCTTACTATTGTGTTTTGACCAAGGAGGACTTTCTGCTGAAATCCAATAATCTAGTGATATGCTCATAAATTGACTCTCTCCAAAAAAAACAAACAAAAGCCCCGATTCATAATGTTTGCGGATTTCTGGTCAATTTCAAGCTTCCAATGATTTAACCAACTGGCAAGAGTTCTTGCCAGCCAGTCAGAACCAGTCCTAGCATAGCATTTAACCTTCCAGTCTTTTCCATTATCAAAACTTGTTCTGTGTCTTATCTCCAAAAGCAATATAAGTGAATCCCAGAAGAATGTCAGTAAAATCCACTGTCAGCATTGGTAGGGACCTTAGGCTAAGGGTATACCTGTCAGTGGCAGTGCAAAGAGGGACAGGGGAAGCCATGATGAGTACCAGTAAGGCACGTGGTAGCTAAGAGCACAGACTCTTGAGCCTGAATGCCAAGGTTTGTCATATTAGCCAAGTTACCTGACCTCTCTATGCCTTCATTCTTCATTTGTAAAATGAGAATAGTAATATTATATTTCACAAAATCTAAGCTGTTCTTTATTGTAAAATGTACCATTATTTTATGTTCCATTAAAGAAATTCCAAAATTCTGCCAATTAAATTATGACATGTCATCAAAAGACACATTTCAATTTCACAGATGTTAAAATGTGGGAGAAAAATATGTTTTAGAATTAATGAATTAGGCTAGTAACTTCCCCACAGGGTTGTTGGAAAGAGTAAATGAGTTGATATGTAACGTGCTTAGAATAGTACCTGGCATGTTGTAGGCAATAAGACTAAGCATGAACTAAAGTAGACCAAAACAAGCATTCTTCAAGCTATTTTTTTTTCTTATAACCACACGGGCTTCAGAGACTGCAGTTGAAAAGTAGAGATGGGGTTAACATGGAGGTAAAGGCCAAGCAAGTGAATTTCTCAATCACCTCTACTCAAAACCCAACCATGGTAGTGCCATTTTTATCAACTGAATCCATGGGAGTTCAACGTAAGGTTTTGTTTTCATTGTTCCTGTGCTTAAACACATAGGTTGTGCTCAGCCAGCTCCAGTAGATAGAGACCTTGGCAGTTGCATGGGAATAATCTTTCCCAATAGTAAGCTAATTGTCACCCCAATTCCCAGACTTCTTAGCCCCAGAAGCATGTTCTTTTCTTGGTCAGTGGACATGAGCAGCTCCCTTCCTGTCTCTCCAGCCGTCTGCACTGTCCCTTCTGACAGAGTCCTACACCAGACCATGCCCAGCACCACTAGGACATATCTGTCTTTACTGGAGCTATTTAAATTTTCAAGTCCAATAAGCAGGGACTGTACAGAACTTTAAATACCATAGCAAAGTTTATATCTTAAATGTCTCTCTAGTGGTTCCCTTAGCAACAGCTCTTACTTTTTAGGACTCACCTTGACTATACACTGCTTTAGCAACCTTTTGTCAGACTAATTTCCAAAACAGCTCATATCCTTCTCAGAACCAAACATTCTAAGGGGATGAAGTAGAAAACATAACACATTTTTAAACAGAGGCTTAACATTTCCTTGAAAGTACTCAGAGCCTTCCTGGAGATCCAAATCAATACAAAAAATAGATAAATAAATAAATTATATATATACACACACATGAAAAATAAGTGGGGGAAAAACAAAGAAAATACAAAAGTTTATTGCTATGTGATTCTAACTATACAATAAATGTACATAGACAAGGAGAATAATATCTGAAAATGAAAATAATTGTTTTGAGATATTGTGAAAGTGGGAAATTAAAAAAATACTTGTATATTCTTGTTTGATATTATATTTGTCCTTTATTAAAAATGTCAAAACACCTCTCATTCATTTATTCAATAAATATTTATTGTACACATAACTTTTGTTTACCTTAGTTTACTCTGCTCCACCCTCATCATTTCTTCACTGCTTTTATGCCCTCATATGTTTGATAAATTTTTAAATATCTGTGCCTGGCACATATATGCTTGACCTATCCAATCAGGCTCTTAGATGGCAAATGTGTTTTTTTTTCCTCTGTACACCTTAGCTACTCTTGTCCTATGGATAGTACAATACTTGACTTACATAAAATAAGTTCAAGTTTACAAGATCAACTAACATACTAGATGAATTACAGGGAAAAAAATTCTTCAATGCCTTGCCTAAGAAAATATAAAGAATATCTGAACTCCAGGGCCACTATTTTAAAAGGGATGGTGGTACTCATTTAGAAGAAGAATAGTGTGTCCAATCAAGGTTCAGTCAGAGAAGCAAAACTACCACGAGTGATGTTAGATGAGGGATTTATTATAGGAGCTAAACTCAACAGAAGTATGGAAGCTGGTGGAAGAGTGAGTCTATGCAAGTCGCTTCTGTGACTATTGTTGGGCATGAATATGCTGTGGGCCTTGGCCTGCAATCAGGAAGGGACGTTAGATGTGAGGTAGGGAAGAGCAAGGACAAACTAGAACCTGAGACAATAAACTGAAACTCACAACTATCTTTCATCACCCTCAGACTCAATGATGAAATCTGCATGATAAATCCAACGTGATTTATATGGAGTTGCGCACACATATGGCTCTGGACTCAGAACAGCTGAAAAAGAACTGGGTAGTTGCTGAAGGAGCTGTGGCCTTGGGCGGTCCACAAGTGAGCTAGCAGCTCAGAATCAATGTGCATGAACCATCACCATTGCCCCTGGAATTCCACACCTGCCCTAAGTGGGCAAACAATGGCTGCTGCTTCATTTCCACCTTCCACATCTTGTTTAAATGTGTTTTGGACTCAATAGTAAACTGGAGCTACAACAGAAAAAGGGATTATGGGGAACACAGTTCCAGTTTAGCGAATTAAACAAAGTTACAGAAGACCTCTCCACTTTTCTCTCTTCAATAAGGTTGTAAACCCAACTGCTAGAATATTAAATTCAATTTAATCCTAGGCTTAACACCCAATCTCAAGGCTCTGGAATTTTCTGGAGACTCACTTAAAGATATCATCTTCATGCCTAAATCTGGGGATGGAGAAGTAAATAAAATAGAAGGTCCTTATAGAAAATGGATAGAAATGAAGGATTCAAACTGGGAACTATTTGAAATCATACTAGTGGTCATGCTTCTATTACATAAAAAGCAACAACTAAAGCATTAATGGACTAAGGAATCTTCCAAATGTCTTACCGGTAATCCTCCCTGGAGAGAGAGAGAATGAATGAGAATGAGAATGAATCAGGAAGAGTAGATTGCTCTTAGCATTAAGTCACTCACGTCTTCATTATAAACAGTAGCAGCAAAACATTTACAGAGTACCTACCGTACGTAGTTTCTCTCATGGGCTCCATGCTATGCTCACACAGTGTCCTAGATGGCAATGTCTTCAGGGAGAATTGAGGTAAGGGTCAGAATCAGTTCTCAACATGTTTGAGCAGAGAGCTTCTATGTAACAGCCTCTCACCTAAGCAAAAAGCTCGCCACCAGCCCTTAGCCTGGGCGTGGCCAAGGGCAAATGCAGGCAACTGACACAAGGAGCATTCTCTCAGAGGCCCCACACCTGAGACCTTTAAGACTGAAAACAGTGAAAGCACCCAAACTGTTCTAGAAACCTGATCACCATCAGCAGGTGTGGAGCCCAGCCAAATTCCTTTGTGGGCTCGCGCGACTGCCCACCCTGTCAATAGAGGCTGCGTGATTGGATGAGGGCCCGAAAATTCTGCACTTTTATTTCAGTAGAACAAGAACACTGTGCTGCATTGGTAAAGACCCCGGCCATGCTCTTGCCTTTCCCAGAGGCAGGCTGAATGAACATCATTATTTTGGAAACATGACATTTTTTACATTCATGAGTTGGGCTGGGTTTTGTTTTGCTGGGGCTATGTCCTGTATAATGATTATTCACATACACCTGACTAACCACCTGTCAAATGCAAAGGAGGGGCCTCTGATCCGGAATTTTGAGGATTTATTTTCTCCACCATGAAGGCCTCATTGGGAATTACCTGTTAGAACCAGCTGCATGGCCACTTTGAACTGCATGCTCACGATTGCCCCACAGTCCTTTCTGGCACTTCTAAGAGCCCAGGCAGGTTCCTGGGGTGGCTGATTCCATTGTGGGACATTAAGTTGAAGTAAGTTGAGAATACAGTGTCATCTTTCTCCCATTTGAATGCAGCATGTCACAAGAACATCATCCTATTCGTTTCAGGAAGGTTTATTTGACTGTACCTGCCTTTATTCTAAAATAGCTAGTCACAAGTTTGACCTGCTGTGGCTCATACCTTGTTTTATGCAAATGAAACGACAATGCCAAAAATGTGCCTAATAATGGGTCTTTTACTAGGCCTTCAAAAACTATAATCAAGTGAAAGCACCTCTATTGAAATAGTCATATAAACTCTAGTCAGTACACGTGGTCTTTCAGGGCAAACCAGTAAGTATTAAATGTGTGTATCTTAAGTGGTAAAAATTCTTCAAGTTAAGTGAAAATTCCAGTCATTTCAACATTTTACTAACCTACCGGCAGCTGACTTTTAAATTCATCTAATTTTTAGTAATGATTATGGTGACATATAAACTTATATTCATCAGTATAAAATAGATCCATTTAGCTTGTTTGTATTTTACACATTTATAAAAATGAATAAAATATGAGTACTCATTTAATAGCATTTTTTGCATGCTACATTAGAGAATAAAAATTCTCTTTTTGAAAAATTTTATTTGTTTATTTGTCCTTTCCTCTGGTCTCATAATTCTCTGGCAAAGGATTACTCTCAATAACAAAACATAGATATCCAGTATTTGCAAATATGACAATAAAGAAATGATCACATTTATATTTATTAAATATAATAAAGATGTAGTATTTACCATCACTAAGAATTCGCTATATGCCCGGAGCTGTGCTAAGCACATTATGTCTGTTATCTCTTTTAATCCTCATAACACTGTTATATGTAAGAACTATTGGTATTAAACCCATTGCCTGAATGAATAACATAAGATACGAAGGTAAAGCAAATGTTCAAGGCTACCTCGGTGGTAAACGGTGCAGCTTGGATTTCAGTCACAATTCTGATGATAGAGTCTGAGCTCTTGGCAACCCAACTACACTAGTGGTAAACTAGTGGTTTTTATGGGAGGTTGTGGATCACTCTGAGAATCTGATTAAAGTTATGGAACTCTCCCCTGAACAAAGCCACCCCCATACAAGTAATAAGCACACACTTGTACTACATAAAATATCAGAGGCTTTCTAAACCTCCTTTAAGACCATCCAGAATTTTCTTGGGGTTCATAGGCTCCAAATTACAGAACTCCAGTTTAAATATTTTCTTAAGTATCAACTTGTGGGCATTTACTTGTTGTCTATTTAGGAAGATATGCTGTGCAAATAAAAATGTTAGATGAATATAGAGAAAGACACCTGAATGCCTTACTAATGGCCAGAGCAGCTGAGTCAAAATTAAGGAGTCCTGCCTTAAGGGTTCCTGTGTTAGGCTCTGCCATTTACCAAACAGAAATGAGAAATGGGTGGTGGTTGAAAGGCTATGCATTGATGAGAGGACTGAATGGGGTTAGTTGCCCCATTCTTTCAGTATGTCCCAGTTCAACACTCTGATTGCAGCTAGTGATATTTGTATGAGGTCACGCCATTGGTTTTTAACCAGCTTGTGGTTTGGTTGTGTTTGTGACAGATGTCACCCCGATCCAATCAGCTAGAGCTGGTGGCAGACAGGGTAGGTCCTCTCGGGGACATGCCTGGGCATGCTTTTGCACATTTTAGAAGATGTGGGTGAGGGAACCTCCTGTAGACAGGTATAGTGATGAACTATCTAGTACAGGCCCTCAAGAGAGGCTGGCTGTGGGAGACACCAATGCAACTGCCCACATTTTGAACTAGGTCCACCTACTATTGGGTCTTCCACACCATTAGGGGGTTGTATGTTTAGAAAAGGACTCAAGGGCAAAGGAGTCCTCACTATTAATGAAAACCCAGGGATTGGGAAAAACAGCTGGATCTGAGACCAGCCAGGCATGCCATCCAGGATACCTGTGCCAAGAGATGTTTGTGTCAAGCTTCAAGATACATCATACTTCCTGGTACATTTCATGTGTTGCTCACTGAGTTTTTAAGGGGGAAGTAGTTAAAAGGGCACTATGGTATGCATTATAATACAGTTACACAGTTAAAACTTTAAAGACCACCGAATCTACTCACATAGACTGTGGAGAGGGAGGCTGAGACAAAGAGAGAAGCTAATGCTAAAGGAGAAGTACATGGAGAGTGGGTAGTAGGGCCCCCCAATTTCCAATCCATGTCTTCTTTTATCATGCCCATTCAGCCACACTGGCTCTCCATTCCCTTGCTGTCATTGAATGCCACCATTCGGGAGCAAAACAGAACATAGAAAAGCCCGTAAAACAACACCGCATGCTATAAAGATTCAATTCCAATATGTGTATATCTGTAGGGTCTCTCTAACCATAGACATATGATTTATTAGAAATAATCCTAGACTAGAAGACTCACTGTGTCGATCTTAGACATGTGAGTTAACCTCTATTTCTTCTTTTGAGAAATAGCAATTCATCATGCACTCACCATTTACCTAAGAAATATTAACCAGATATCTACTCTATTGCAGGCTCTGACTCTTAGATGACATAACACAATTGCCTTGTTCCTCAGAGGGCCCTTACACGTCAGTAGGGGAGTGTAAGAGGACTTCTGCACATGGCAGGGGCAACAACTGCACTGCTGGAGTCGGGGCAGGAAAAGCTTCCCAGGTGGACACATGAAATGCAGAGGCACAGGGGGAGGAGTCAGGAAAGCAGAGCCAGGGGCTGGGCTGGCAGATGTGGGAGAGGGTGGCACATCTGGGGAAGATATGCAGTATAACTTCAAAGTTCAAGGGAAAGACAGGGCGGAAATGGCAAGAGATGAGGCAGGCAAGGAAGCACGGCCCCGGCAACAAAGCACTTCCCACACCAATCTCTCTGTTTTCCCTACTGGCCATGAGTGACAGGACAGATTTTTATTTTAGAACGCCACTGTGATGGCAGTGTGAAGAATGTGTCTCAGGGGCTTAGACTGGAGGCCTGGAAATGAATTAGGAGCCTCCTGCAGTCATTTGGGAGACGGACCGTGTGGTACCCTGACTTACGGTGGTGGCAATGGTACCAGAGACAGTGGGCACATCCTAGAGACTTTTAACAATTATAATTTCAAGGGCTTAGAGATTGATGGCTAGAATTGCATCACTGCATTCCATGACTCTACTCAGGCCACAGGGAGAAATGTGAAGGGAGAGGGAGGACTAGAGGATGCGGCCACTGTCCTGGCCTGGGTGGGGGTGTAACAGAGTGACAGGCTCAGTCTCTGGCACTTCATCTTGTCGCTCCCATGGCCTTCAGGCAGAATAGTTTCTGCTTTAGACATGCTAAGCATTCGAGGAATTCTGCTTGGGGCTTGACTTTTAATCCAAACACAGCCCCTCTCGTTTTTTTTTTTTTCCTTCTCTTGACAAGAAGTCTCCACTCTGTACTTTCTTAAGATAGATTGGAGGATTAGGTCTCCTATCTCAGGTCTTCTATCTACTCCGTAGGTGCCATCTTGATCAATAAACCTTTCCTTACTCCAACGCTGACATTTGGAGTTGTGGCTTTTTGAAGCATCAGGTGCACAGATTTGGAACCAATAACAGAGGGAAGAGGCACTAGTAGGTTTGGTCTGAGGTTCTGGTGAAACCAGCCAAGTATAAAGTTCTTGTAGAAAACTGGACAGTAGATCCAGAGTTCAGCAGGGTGCCTGGAAACATAACCATCAGCACATATAGGGAAGTGGTAGTCAAAACAGAGAGAAGGGAGGGCTGTCAGAATCCGTCAGGGAGCTTCTAACTCCTCATACCATCCCCTTGAAATTCTCTGATGCCTTTCCTCCCCACGCCTACATTCTCTGATGCCTTCCCTCCACTCCAATTCTCCAGCATGTCAACTGTGAGAGGAGCAAATCATTATCGTAAAGGGAAGGACAAGAGATCAGGAAACAGTGTACTTAGGACACTGACATTTACAGGATAAGCTCAAAGAAAAGAGTGGAATTCGAGCCTGAGGAGCATCCAGGGGCATGGAAAGTAAAGCATTAGTGCGAAGTATCACCAAAGCCATGAGGAGAGGATGTCCAGAAGGAAGGTGTGGCCAATCACGTTACACATGGTAGAGAGGTGCTGTGAAACAGCTCCCAAAAGTGTTAATGTTCTCTGCACCCCCACCCTTGGAGCTGTGACAAGAACCAATACATGATTATTGCAACTTAAGACTGAACTCAGTTCCCCCCAGTCTTGGAGTCCCTGGGTCCCCCAGGCCACCCTCCTGAGGTTCCCTCAACACCAAGTTTAGCTGGCCTGCACCTGGCACTAGAACAGGGCCCAGCCTACCAGAGGCAGGGAACACGTGAGTGTGGAATGACTGGATGGTTAGAGCTGCATCACAACATCCCATGATTCCCTTCAACACAAAAAAGATCCAGATTCTGATGGCTTTTTTTAAAAACATAGAATCTAGCATGCTTATTTCTTTTTCTTGGCATACACTGGTTTCTGTTTGATTTTATGCCCTCACAGTTTAGGAAAAACCAATCAGCTCCTTCTAGTTATTGAAACAGATGCATTCAAAATTCTTTCCTGCCGAAAAAATTACGTCAGAAGTTGTTTCCTGCTCCCCATATCTCCCTTTCGGCTGGGGCCCTCTAGCTCGCCACAGCTCATGTTTGTTGTTTGGTTTCCAGCATGTTCATATCCAAATCAATCTGGATTAATTTTGCAAGTAAAATGTTTGGAGCGCACCCTAAGTGCTTTCTGAAATTTAGCACACTTAACATCTGCTTGGCTGAACTCAACTCCTAGACTTGTAAGTCAACATAAATCCACCAATTTGACTTGTCATAATTTATCATTTCAAAATCGATGTTATTTATTGCCCTTCATTACGTTATCACAGGTGTTCTGTACTATTGATGTTTCCCTCAATTTTTCTTACATTCTCTTCTGAAATCGTCTTATCTAATTTACCAGGAGGTCATTTCTACTCTTTTTCTGGCTTTTGCGAAGTTATTCCTAAATCTCCTCCTAGTTCTAATATCCATTTTTAAGGATGATAAACTCACAAAGCTTATTTTCCAGACTTGTACATTTTCAGGGCATTTATATTTCAGAGACCTACTTTTGATAAGCAGATATTTTTACAAGGTATTTCTATTATGCTAATCATTCATTCTCTGGTCTCAGGTGGGTATTCCATTTTTCCAAGGCTGCAAATAGCTTTCCTGTACTTGGGGCATGCTCCCCACCCCCTCCAGGCTCTACCTGCACACTCTCTCCTGCCGAATACTGGCTTCCCTCTTCCTCCTTCCGTACTCAATACAGGGAGGAAAGAAGAGAACAGCCCCACCCTGCAACCTTTGGTCAGAGTCTTCTATGGCTTTCAAGCTCACTACCGGCCCCTTTCAACCTCAGGCCCATATAATAGCAGATAGGGAAGGTGGTATTGGTGGTTGCTGAGCAAATAGCAACATAAACAAGTTTAGGAGACTCTCATGGGCCTCTGAGCCCACCCCACAACCCACAAGGATGGAATGGATTTCTGCCTCTTCCTGCAGACATGGAGTTCAAGGCAGAAAGATCAAAACGGCGGAGCTGCACATGCCTTGTCCATGTGACATACAGATGTCTGTTAGTTTACTCCCAACCCAGCTCGGGGTTTGTGAAATACCAGAAGCACAAAGCATCCACACAGGTAGAGCGCTACATACCTAGCAGAATTTGAGGAGCTGGCAGGTTAGGACCAAGCCCTCCCACAGCTGATTGTACTCAGCACCCAAGACTTTGAATCTCATATCTCTGGATGCCACACTGACAGGAAAAGCCTACTTACCAGGTGTGGGTTAGGAATTTCTAGAACAGTTAGCTATAAGCCAGGAGCAAAGAGCCAATACAGATTGAACATTGGGAAAACTATTGTCGACCATGGGGCCATCCTCATTTGTACCTATTGCATCCTAAAACATCAGCTCTTACTTAGAGAAAATATTAGCTGCTCATTCTCCCAGCTCTGCCAAACGGGCTCAGTTCTCCTGACTGATAAGTTTTTCTCTGGCAACCCAGTTCCAGGGGTATCTAACCTTTAGGCTTTCCTGGGCCATACTGGAAGAAGAATTGCCTTTAGCCATACATAAAATACACTAATACAAGATGCTGGGATAGCTCAGTGGTTAAGCACTTGTCTTGCAATCGCAAGGTCAGGAGTTCGATTCCCGGTCCCAGCCAGTGCAAACCCTATATGCAGAACTGCGGTGCAACTGGTAACTGCCGGGATGGCTGGGCGGCAAAGGTTCTCCCCTTCCTTGTGGGAGGGCCCCGGTTCAGTTCTTGCCTCACACAGCCCCACATCCACCTGTGTGAAATGAAACTATGTCACAGCTTATGATGTATAGCTGTGGAGACTGTTATGGGCCCTCCCCTCCTCCATCTTCTCTCAAAAACAATGACATAAATCTTTTTTTAAAAATACACTAACGATAACTGATGAGCTAAAAAAAAATTTTTAAGGTCTCACACACACAAAAAAATCTCATAATGTTTTATGAATTTGTGTTGGGCCTCATTCAAAGTTGTCCTGGGCCAAAGGTTAGACATGCCTGTACGTAAGCATTCTTGTCTTTGGTCAACAGTAGAAATACACGCCATTAAGTTGCTTCATTTCTTCCAGTCTTTTAGAAAACAAAGGAAAAAGAACAACTTAAAAAAGCCATCAGTTAAAAATTTTGTATGCAAATAAGATCAGATAGGTAACATCTCAAAGTCTCATTTCGGTTATTTATAAAGTATAGATAATTACATCTATCTCTGAGGGTTGCTGAAGACTCACTAACATAGCTAATGTAAAGCATGAAGCATCTTACCTAGAGAGAACTCAGTAACACACGCTGTAATTACGTGTGGGTGTATATGTTATCTTACTTTAAGATGTATTGCTTTGCTAGGAGTAAGACAAGATCTTCCTCTC
>PVKE010047421.1:0-11927 GCA_004027555.1 Craseonycteris thonglongyai | reverse complement strand
GGGGGGGGGGTGAGAAAGAAACTGGGGGTCTCCCACATGGGAAGCACACCCCAGTTCAGCATATGGATCTGCATGGGCTGGGGCTGGGATTCAATCCTTGGTCCCTGGAGCTGCATAGCAAGTGCTCAACCCACTGGGCCATCCTGGATTTCCCTGTCCTTCAATTTTGAATAATAGCCTTGTTGGATGGAGTAATCCTGATTGCCAGTCTTTGCTTTTCATTACATTGAATATTACCTCCCAACCCTTTCTGGCCTGCAACATTTCTTTTGAGAAATCAGCTGTCAGTCTTATGGGAGCTTCCTTAGAAGTTACGGTTGGCTTCCTCTTGCTGCATGTAGGATTCTCTCTTTGCCCTTAATCTTTGCCATTTTAGTTATAATGTGTCTTGGTGTGGGCCTGTTTGGGTTTATTTTGTTTGGGACTCTCTGTTCTTATTGGGTTTGTATGTCCTATTTCTTTTACCAGGTTAGGGAAGTTTCCAGTCATTATTTTATCAAATAAGTTCTCAATCAGTTGCTTTTTCTCTTTGTCTTCTGTTATCTTTATGGTGTGAATGTTGCTATTCTTGATGTTGTCACAGAGGTCTCTTAAACTATCCACATTTTTTTTAGATTCCTTTTTTCTTTTTGCTGTTCAAATTGGATGTTTTCTGCTACCTCATCTTCTGAATTATTGTGTCCTCTGCCATATCTAGTCTGATGGTGATTGTTTTTATTGCATTCTTTATTTCAGTTGTAGTCTTTATTTTTGCCTGGTTCTTTTTACAAAAAAAAAAAAAAAAATTATGCTTTCTATGTCTTCCTTCATACTTGCTGTCTCTTTGTTGAAGTTCTCACTATGTTCCTTGAGCATCCTTATAAGCATTGTTTTGAACTCTGTTTCTAATTGGTTATTTGCCTCCATCTCATTTAGTTCTGTTTTCTGGGGCTTTCTGCTCTTCTTTCACTTGGGATATATTTCTTTGTTTCATCATGTTGAATGTCTCTCTTTGTTTTTATATATTACGTAAGTCTGTTATGTCTCACACTATTTCTGGATTGTTATATAGTAGGTGTCCTGTGGGGCCCTGGCACCATCACCCTGGTCACTTGCACTGGGTGCTCCTGTGGATTATAGTTTGATGCCAGTGTTGCACTTGGAGCTACTCAGCAAATATCTCACAGCACACCGAGACCAGTTGTCACCTACCTAGGGCCTGCAGACTCCAGTAGTTTTTCAAGGAAGATTGCACTGTGGGCAGGACAGGCTACTCACTAGAGAAAGTGCATTTTGTGATGGGGAAGTTGAGTAGGGCAAGATCCTGGTGGAGTGAGCAAGGTGGCATAAACTCAGTTCACTAGACTGATCAGATTCAGAGTTGGCTGGGAGGACAAAACACATAAAAGATGGCACCCAACAATGGTTGTCTGAATGGAGGAACCCACTCAGAAAAAGTGTCAGCTGTCCTCCAGCCCTCTCCCCAAAGCTACATCCCTCAGTTTTCCCCCATATATCTTCAACACTCCCTGAGTCACTACCCCTTTTCAGGAGCCAAGGGTGAGTGCCCATGAGTGACTGAGTCTGTGTGTGGGCACTTTAAGAGGATGTCTTGGTTTCCCATAGCCTTTCATCTCACCCAAATGGTCAAAGTCCTCACTGTTTTTCATAGCCTAATGCTGTGGGGGCCCTTCTTTCTTGCATCAGTACTCTGGGCTGGGGAACCTAGTGTGGGGCTGAGATCCTTTCTCCTCTGGAGAAAACCTCTGCAGCCAAGATATAACTCCTGATTCTCAACTGCCACACAGGGTTTGGGATCAGCCCATCTTGCATCATCGCCTCTTTTACTAGTCTCCACATGGCTTCTCTGTATCCTTAGTTATAAAACTTCTGTTCAGCTAGACTTCAGATGGTTCTCCAGATTAATTGTTCTAGAATTTATTTGTAATTTTAATGTGTTCACAAAGCAGGCATAGTGTTTACCTAGTCTACCATCTTGAATCTCATCCAGATTTATATTTTTTTGAATTGTGGAACTTAAAGAGGGTTTGAAGAATGAATCCATAGTTATTTTTAATTTTGTACCTATGGAAAAGTATGTTGTTAGTTTACACTGGAGAGAACAGGAGATATAATCATGAAGAAATGATAATCATTTACTTGGCATTTTGTTTTCTATTGTGAATTTGAAAAAAAAAACCTCATTTTATGGACTCATAAAAGTTATAATCATTTTTAAAATAAATAAGAAAATTATGATACTGGAATATTATTATATGACAGAAATTGAACAAATAATTGCAGGGTGGGAAATACTAGAAATGGTGAAGTACAGAATGTTTAAGTACAAAGATTTGTTCTCTCAACACTTAGCTTAAACTGTTAATTTCATAGGATGTCGGCCTCAAACTTTACTGGGGGTAGTTGTAGATTGTCAAGAATGGGGTGAAAATTTTTTGTTTTTTCTTATGACTTGACCTGTGGGAGCATGGGTTTACTTAGGTTCCAATACCTCCAAAACTACATGTTAATGGCATCACATTTCTTTGTGGAGAAATTATTCTTGCTTTTTCATCTTCCCTCTGCCACCTACTATAATATGTGAGTGTTTTTTAGTTTGGAAGTCTTCCAGTTATCCCACAAGACTAATCGGTCTCCTAGTCACCCTCGTTAAGATATGACTGCCACTGTCAAACTGAGATAGTTAAGCAAGGGATTTGTGAGAAGAGGTAATTTTGAAACATTTCATCATCATCACTTTTGTCCAGTCAAGGATGGCAGCTCTGTAACATCAAGGGATCTGACCACCTCTATTTCAGCTAGAGTTGCTTTCACTGTGGGCTAAATCCCAGGCAGTTACCTGTTTGTGTTGTTGATTGGCGGGATATCTTTCTATCAATATCTCAGTGTATTTTTCTTTTGTTGACCTGTATGAGTATCGTTATAGCAATTATTTTGTTTGGTGGTATGTGACCCTTGAAATGCTCTTTGTGACTTTGTAGTCAAATCTCTGTAGAGCTGAAACTGAACATTGTTTTCTATGATTTATAATGACATGGAGGAAGATTAGATCTCTCACATAATTATTCACAATTTGGCAGATTCTTGAACTGGATTTTAAGTGCTTTGAATAAAAAAGGCTTTTTTTTTTTTAAGCAATGTACTGCTTCATTATTCTGATATTAGAGTGCTTTTACACTCAGGACAGCTAAAATATGTTTGTGAGTATATTACTATAGTCACTGTATTGGAGCTTTTAGAAACTACTTGAAGGAGAATGTTCTAAAGGACATTTGACATGCTGCCTTGACAAAACCCTAAACATCAAAACATTTTGTGCTCTACAATATTCTCATTATCATCATGGGCACCTTTGATTTCCCTGGCCTCCACTTATTTAAATTTAAAAGCAATCCTAGAGATAGGCATGATTGTTATCTTTATTTATCTGATGAAGAAATTGAGATGTTGAAAGTTGAACTAATCAATTATTTTGTCTTCAGAAAATAAGCTTTTAACCACGAGTTTCTCTGTCTTGAAATCTCTCAATGGGAGAAATTATAACTAAAATTTTAGAATTTTAAAGAATTTTTCAAAGTTGTGTGAAGCACATAGTGAAATGCTTAATATATGGTAGGTACTTCATTTTTAGAAATAGCGTAACAAAACTTTATTGAGATGAAAAGTTTCCTGTATTGAGAATGTTTCCATATCATTTAACATGTAAGGGTTTACCCTTTACATATTAGGCCTTGAAAAGCCAATAAATATATTTTTGTGAAGATAAATACAAATGAAAAATAAGGACTCATGAAAGGGAAACATGGAATAGGCTGTGTTTTAGAAACAATCAATCTCCAAATTTGAATGATCTTCTAAAAAGAAACCTACTTCTCACTTGCTTATACTAATTCTCTTTACTTTTAGCTACTCTCCCAGACAGCTGAGCTCCGTAAACCTCTCAAATATCAAGTCACTTAAATTTTGTGGCTCTACCATCTTGAGACAAGTGCTTCTCTGGATTTTTCTGGGAAAGAAAGAGAGAGGTTGTAGAAGTCCACAGATTCTTCACTGATTCAGCACCAAAACCATCCATATGGTTTCTACTTACATTTCAGTGGCCAAAACTTGTTACATGGCCTCAATAAATGCAAGAAAACTAGGAAAGGAAATACAGTAAGCGTTGATAATACCAACAAAAATTAAGGGGGAAAAAAGGAAAATCTAAAATAAATTATAAGTAAAGAAACAAAACAAATTATATCACTCATGGACACAGACAATAGGTTAGTGGCTACCGAAGGGGCAGGGAGAAAGGGTGTGTGTGTGTGTTGGGGGTGGGGATGGGGGAATCCAAGTATATGGTGTTGAAAAACAAAAACAAAAACCTGAGCTCATGATGCAACACATAAATAATGTATTGTAGAATTGTACACCTGGAACCTGTGCAACTTTCCTAACCAATGTCACCCAAATAAACTTAATAATTAAGGAAAAAACGAATTATATTAGATATTAAACAAAATGTGAATAGACTAAGCTCATATTAGGAGACAAAAGCTATATCTGTTTTCTTAAAACAAGCTTAAAATAAGTGGTTCAAGAAATATTAAAACAAAAAGGCAACTGCTAATTAAATAGTGGTGATATTAATAGCAGACACTATTTCTTCAAGATAAAAAATGCAGAATATAAGAAAGAAGATATTGTGTGAAATATTTTCATTCTAGTTTGACTTAAAAGTATATCACTGTTATTTGTAAAAATATATTCTTCATAATTAATTAGACAAGTAATTAAAATCTGAGACATTAATCTGTATGTTGACCATGTACAAATGGTCAGCATACTAGATGCTTCTGTTTATATTGTGTTCTTTTTGGAAAAGTTCTGATCCTAAGCAGGCTGATATATTGGTGTCATGTCATCAACTTGGTAGCTGGCTTTAAATATAATGTTTCCAATATAGAAATAGGTGGATATGTATGACCAGTATTTCTACTTATTTAATGCTGTAAATGATAAAAAATATAATAAATTTCCTTGTGAGTCATTTTTTTAAAAGCTTTATTTTGTTTTTGACACAGACAGAGAGATAGAAACAGAGAGAGACAGATTGAAGGAGGAGAACCCAGAGCAATCTTCAGTTATATGTCATCAGTTTTTCAACATGGTTTCATTCCACACAGGTGGGCCGGGGCTGCTCAGGGCAGGAACTAGGCTCGGGGCCTCCCATATGGGAGCCATGCAACCTCTCCACTAAAAGTTTTCAACCTCTTGACAATGGCTGAGGAAGTGGCCTCAACAGGGCATCCTGTATGGAGGTCATCTTCCATAGACCCTCTGCCTTGCTTGAAAAGGTTATGCCACTTGTAACCCAGGACAACAATCCCTGTAAACTGCTAACGTCTCTTCCAAACTAGTTTTGGAAGAACTTAACGACAGTGCTAAATTCACTTTTAGTCATACTTGTTTTTTGTTTTTGTTTTTCATGTTGTACGGTATGTGCTTCTTCAGTGATATCTGAAAGAACATGGATGAAAGTAGGCGGAAATCTGGCACATATACTAATAATACATCTCACAATCAAACTGTGTGCACAAATACTCCCACCTGTCTGATAACACCCTCACTCCGTGAATTTCTTGACAACCCTTTGTAAATTAACCTTTGAATACTTTAGTCTTCCCAAGGAATAAACACAAATGAACAAATCATTAGAGATTCACTAAAAATTGTATCTAAAATCAGGCTTGACATCTTAAGATCACTTCAAGTAAATGGCTCCATAACAAATGAGCATGTTTTGAAGGTCAGAGGTGTCATAATTTTTCTCAGAAGATCAAAATATAAAAATAGAATGGCAACAGCATAAGAGAGAAAAATAAAATTGTAGATTATTTCTGATATGGTCCTTGCTTTCAAATACGACTATTGTACTTTATAACAACATTATGGGAAGAAAAAGTACATGAGAGGCTGCCAGGTATAATGTTTTATGTTTACTGCTATCCGTAACTTATTTGACTTCTGTTTGGAAAATGTAAATGGCATAACAGGAAAGGCAATTTCATGGTTCAAAGAGATCAGAGGCTATATTCTTGGTCCTTTATGTTTTTATATCCTAAGTAGCATACACATTTAACAATCATTCAGCTTCCAACCAGAGACATTATTTTGAAGTCTCCTAGGGAAAAACTTAGAGCTGCTGCTGCTTAGGGATTGAGGAGGGAGAATGTTAATTTGAAGCATGTCTTGGATGCTGCGAAGTCACTTGAAGGATAAAATGAGAAAATACAGAAAGATCACCAGCACTTAAATTTGTACTCAAACTCACACTTTTAGTTTCATGTTTTGTGTTTGCAAACATTTGACTTGAATTTTTTGCTTGCTTTTATATATTTAAGGGAAGTCTTGAAAAGTTACAGTGAGTTTTAAAATCTTTTAATAATGCACGTGTGTAATTTAGTTACAGATATAGTTGATTTTTTCAAGCTTATGGAATTGTAAAACTCAAACTTGGTCTTCTTTACATTGTAAGTTACTACACAAAATAAATGAATACATATTTATGCGGTGTATTTTATTAGAAATAACTATAATACATGGCAGAATTCATATGAACCCTAAGAAAATGGATTAAATGCTTTGGGAAGGCTAGGTCAAGAACAGTTAATTAAAAATAATGTTGTCTAAATAGATCTGGACAACCAACTATCAATACATGGAGCAAATGTAACAGAAGAATTTTTTCATATTGCTTTGCAGCTAACTTTAATTTCTTAATCCCCTTTAAGGAAATAAAAACTCAAAAAACAGACAAAGCCTTCAAATATTGTATGTGTAAGAAAGTTGATATTCATCTCCAAAGATAAGGTTTTGTTCCTACAACAAAAGTCTAGTCAATCAGTGGACATGCATACAAAAATAAAATTATATTTAAAGCATGACTACGTTATGCCTAGTGACCCACACTTCAACTACTAAGATTAATCAATCACCAACTATGAGTTCAGATTATCTGTGATAAATCCTTTCTATTCAGATAATTTCAATCTTTAGACATAAATTGCACCACAAGCAGATTCTAAAGATGCTTATTGTTTTAATGTCTTCAGTTTTGTCCCTCATATATTTCATACTTATTGCCAAAGTTAATACCTAGGGGCATTTGTCATTTGACACTATCACTCAAAGGGTGCCATTTTCCCCACTCCTTCTAACTCTCCTCCCACTCAAATAGCTTTTGACTTAACACAGAGATTTTATATTTTTTATCTGCAGACAAATGACCCAAAATGCCATTGAAGAAGAAGCAGTAATCTGCTTTTCTTAGTAGAAACATCTTCACAAAGATTCCTTAAAGTTACCTGGGCAGTGACTAGGTGCTGGTGTTGGTCCTGTCATCATCTTGGAATAATCCTCTCATACAGAATGTTATTAAGGTCATTTCCAAGCCCAGCCACCCTTATCCTGGCATATTCAAAGACCAGTTAATTGTACGATGTGACTTATTTCAATAACTGTGTTCCATAAACACTACAGTCTTAAGAGGCAGTGGGACTTGGGGTAAAAAACACTCGCTTGACCAGAATTTCATCACTCATGCCTTTCAACTTGTGAACATCACCAAAAGCTGACACACGATAGGTAGTGTCTGGGGGGGAATGTATCCAACCTAGAGGCTTCAAACGGTTTAGGTTTTTTATTTGTTTGTTTGTCTGTTTTTAAAGCTGGTGTTGGACCCTATCTTTTGCCTTCTGAACTAAAGCAGTCAGATGAACTAGAATAAAATAAAAAGTCGAAAGTCACAGTGTGATTTCCCCATAACGTGGCAGTTGGCTGGATAGATCATCAAGCATTTAAGCAGCTTTTCTCTTCTGTCTTGGTGCCGTTTTGAGGTGAGCTGGCTGGTGCTCTCTCCTTCCTCCATTTTTATACTTCATTTAGAGATTATAATTTCCAGAAAATGCTAGTCAGGGAGGTTGTGGAGTGAATGATAGTATGTCGTAAGGTATAGATTCCCTGCGACTTTTGAGAGCTAAGAAAATTAGGTAAAAAATTACAAATTATTTAGGCTAAATTGTCATATCATTGATGAAAGAACAAAAACAAATGGATCAAAGAAGAGTAGATGGCCTTGAAAGCAACCAAGAATGCATAAGAAGTAATACATAATAATAGATACATCGAATAAATAACACACACACGCACACATATATACCCCACAGGAGGAGATAATTATTTAAAAGTTTTTTCTGACAAAAAATAATTATTTTATCTCACATACTCTGTGGCAAACTTATTTGTAAGTTTATTTTCTCATCTAGAGAAATCTTACTTATTTAGAATATTCTACTACTCTAGGTATTTCAGATTCTAGGAACAATGAGTGTCCAGGGAAATTATCATTGGTATTACAGCACCTGAATGTTCTTTTGGAATAATCAAAAGCCATTCTTGTAGAACTATGGAAGGAAAAGAGGCATGAAAGACTTGCTTGGAGAGCATTTTCCTCACTGAGAAGAGAGCACAAATTTGGTTCACATCTCAGCCTCAATCTCCTGGTGCCTTGTAGCTGTTCCTCTGATTAAAGGCCCCATGTTCTCCATCATTTTCATAATCACGAAATATCTTCTGACTACTGCAGATGGAAGGAGGCCAAACATAAATGAAATAAAAACCAGCATATAGAAATAAATGATTTCAGTCTTAAAGTTTTTGTACACAGGGACAATGTAAACTACTTTACTAGGCCAAGAGCAAATAAAGAGAAATACGTGAACTAGCAGAAAATCAAAAGTTCATAAAAATTGATTAGTAGAGCAACCAAATAAAAATTGACAAAGACTGAATAGAATTTTCATAAAAATAATTTGTTAATATGTAAAAGTATATTTTGCCTATTTATCAAATTAATTATAAATGAAAACAATTCAAGAGTTTGTTTTTACCCACAAATTAGCTGAAATCCTTTTAAAGGTGATGTTAGTGAAGTTGCAATGAAACTTAAAGCTCTATCAAAATGGTAGTGAGAGTACCAAAGGTCACAATCTTTTTAGAGGTCAATATTGGGACTATGTACTAAGTTCCCCCCCAAATTAATACATTTGACAAATAGACTTTACAAATAGGAACTTTTTGCTTTGATTATATATATATATATATATATATATATATATATATTTATCCAAAAAATCCAGCCATTGTCAATATAATGAGAATATATACATACACATGCATACACACACACACACATACACACACACACACACACACACATGTACATACATGCAGAGATTTCTGGGTTTTCTACTATAAACATGCATTTAAAAAAATATTACTGTTAAAAAGAGATAGTAGATAAAAGAAATGATAGGTTATAATAGGTTTTAAATGAATTATTTATTTCATATTATCTGTAGTTTTCTTTTTTCTTCTATCCTGTGAAATAAGATTTGTGATTTTTGTCTCTTGTTTTCTTGCTTCTTCCCCTTCCAAATAGTACCTACCTAAAGCAAGTACAGGCAGATTCTGAGACAAAAGAGCTTGTGGAATTGACTAATTGAATTAATCTTTCTGCAAAGGAGTAAGAAATAGAAGGAAATATAAAATAGATTATCACCTTATGATATGCCTATTTCTAAAACATATACATACGTGATGAATGAGTTATTGAAGAAATGTTTGCTAAGCGTCCTTTACTGTAAAACCTTCTGTTGTGGCCTTTGTATGCACGGGTTGGACTGAATCTGCACAGCAACAGTGAAATCAATATGGAGTATGAAACAGATTTAGAGAGGTCAAGTAATCCTACAGCTTTGAGGATTAGGAACCAAACTGCATTTCCTACCACACCAGGTAAACTTCATTATAACAGTTGACTTTGGTCAATCTATTCTTTTATGCATTTCATGTTGACAAAATGAGGTACGAGAAATCGATTGTTTGGGGGTATTTAATCCTAGTTTGGAAATACTTTGATTCCGACATGTAGGTATTTTTCCTAAGTGATCAGAATTTTGAAATATCCAGCCACCTTCAAACTTTGAAATACTGCAAGGTTTTTGTGATTGTCTAATCAAAATTTGTATGGATAACTATTTTATTTCAAGACCAACTTATTTCTCTAATGCATACAGAGTGAGTCATTATAGAAAAGTATTTTATGGTTAGAGTAAAATAAAATTATCACCTGAAAGTTAAATTCTGTTAATAACATTTAGGTTTACTTGGAATATGTAATATATAGAGAATGGTCTATGTTTTTTATTAATATTATAGTAGAATCCTATTTTAATTTTAATTTGCCTAGTAGTATTTTAAAATTATATACAAACTCTTTGGCCTGGAGACTTTTATAAGTTTATTTTAAAATTACCTCCCCTCCTCCATACTCTCATAATTCTAAACCTTAACCTTTAACCCTTTTCAACTATGCTTTGGATCACATTGAACAAATCTTCTGTTGTTCATCTTTTAGAAAAGGTACTTGGAGTTTAAGGAGAGTTCTATAAGTTTATTTTCTTTTGAGGAAGAAAAGAGAGAAAAGAGAAAAAAAATTCAAATCTGCTAAAAATGTATAAGAATTCCCAACATAGCTATTTCTGAGTTATGATACTTTTTCTCCACCAGCTGTTTAATAGTTACATCCGCTCTTATAAGCAAATTATATATTAAGGACCTAGTGTTACCTCCTGCGTCCAGTTGGAAGCAGAGCAACATTGTGCATTGGTTGGTGATATTTTCCAGATCATGTTGCCTTTAAAAAATGCAGGAAGAGTTCTCTCACAGTTAATGTTTGAAGAATGCTGACTTAAACTAAATTTCTGAGGTATATGAGTAAAATTCATATTACTAAAAATAAAAGAAATCTTTGATAAATAATATGAG
This sequence comes from Craseonycteris thonglongyai, assembly GCA_004027555.1. Lineage (NCBI taxonomy): Eukaryota > Metazoa > Chordata > Mammalia > Chiroptera > Craseonycteridae > Craseonycteris > Craseonycteris thonglongyai. The sequence goes on along the minus strand of PVKE010047421.1, from coordinate 1,055 downwards.
AAATTCTTAACCCAGTAGAAATTTGAATGCAAAGTTTATATCTAACAATGCCATTAATAGATGATTTTAAATTCTTTCAAATATTTTTCTGTCTCTTTTTTACAAAAAAAACAACATGTATTATGTTACAATGACTCCTGATTCTCAAAGTATTTACCGTGGTCTTTCATAACTAACCTCCAATTTTTGTGTGCCTTTTTACATATTAAAGGACAAAAAAGTAGGAATTAATATCTTTACAGTATAGTTTCATGACCTAATTTGACAAAAAGTATGATTGAATTCCAAAATGTATCATGACACTATTTTACATAATCACAGTGTTGATAAATTCAGATTTTAAAACTTTATACTTTGCTGACTACTGACATTGGATCAAGTGTTTGCTCTCTCAAAACTCCTTTGCAATTTGTAAATAAAGTTGAATTTTTGGACACTTTAATTATGATGAAAAAGAAGATTTGGCATTTGAAACTACCAAAAATTATATAAATTCCTTCCTGAAGGCTTATGGTGGATCAAGCACTGTTCTAATCATGCACATATTTGGCAATTTTGTAATCACCAACCAAGGAATTAAAGACTCTCTTTTTGAAATCCACAACTGTGGCTTTGATTCTTGGTCACCTTATAGAATGCCAATGCTGAATGGGACTATCAGCTTTTATCTTTTGCTTGGAAAATCAAAGATTATTACAGTTATATCCAGAGTTCCTTCTGCCAATTTAATGATATTAGTAATGTATGAAAGCATTAGGCAGTTGTTCAACAGAAGTCTATTACAATGTGAGGTATCTTGATGTACCAACTGTAAGGCAGATAAATTTAAGATCCAAATTGGGAGCAAAATCCAACTTATAAATGCAGGCATTTTATCAATTTTTAAACTTATTTTAAAATTTTTTCAATTCCATTTGGCATACAATATTATATTGGTTTCAAGTGTACAGCACAGTGAAGAGATATTTATGTAACTTAAAAATTCTCATTCTGATACATTTGGTTCCCCTCTGACACCATGTATAGTTATTACAATGTTATTGACTGTATGCCCT
>PVKE010047420.1:0-11930 GCA_004027555.1 Craseonycteris thonglongyai | reverse complement strand
GAAGGGGAACTGATACTGAGTGATGGGCACATAATACGATGCATGAATGATGTGAGGTGGACTTGTACATCTGTAAACTGTCTAATTGTTACCAACCAATGTAACCTCATCAAATTTAACAATAAATTAAAAAAAAAAAAGAAAAGAAAAAAAAAAATCTAGAAAAGACTTAATTTGTTTTTTAAAGCAAAGCAACTCAAAATATAACAGCATTGAGTTCCCTGTTTAGATTGTATATTTTGTACTTTAATCTTGAATTGCAGTCTTTTGAATTTTAGGATGTTACATGTAAAATAGGAAAATGGTAATTTGGAAGAATGTACTATTTTTCTCTTAGTCAAAGCCTTGATCAATTATCATATATCATGGTATAAGTGAGGACATGCTGATGCCATAGCATGTAGTTAGAATTTCCAGAAAGCTGCAGTGCACACTGAAAACAAGTTGTTATTAAGTGGCAAACGTCAATTCTCTTGTGTGCATAAAGTGCCGTGAGATCTGCTTAACGCAGTTGAAACATCCTCTCACATTACTTAGGAAACCAGTGTGTGAATTACTGATGCTAGCCATTTGGCTAATGTATGTTGGTGTATTGAGAAAAATAGAAATGAATATTTTAAATCTATGTGAGGAAGTTTTTTGATCTTTTAATGGAGTAAGAGGCAAAAGCATGATCTGTAGCCCTATGCAGATTAAGTAATTTTTCTGTTTTTCTTTTATGTAGTACTTTTAAAATAAATGGCATGCTAACTCATCATGAGATCTGACATTAAAAGCAAATTTATGATTGCAAGAGGAGTTTGGGTTTCTTGGCTTTACCTTTTCCATACTCTATAGGAATTATAGGACATACATAAAAACAAAGTATGCAAACAAACTTTTAAGACAAATTTTTTTTTATCATCTCTTCTAATCAGATTATTGGCATTGAGTCCATTGGGCCTCCTACTATATAATGGGAAGAAAAATGTTTTGTGGCCAAATGAGGTGATTTGGAGTATGGTCACTTGAGTTGTGGAAACTGTTAGAAAAATGGAAGACAATTTCTTAAAATTAAGAAATAGAGTATTAAAATACAGTTTTTTAAAAAATCTATTAAAATAAATTTGTAAAACTCTGCTGTTATAAAAAAGATGTATGTTCATTACTCTATCTGGTTCAGTAAAATTAGTGCCCCATATGAATGTATATTTTGGTGAATGTATATTTTGATGAATATATATATCTTGATGCAAGATAAAAGTTTAGAATATTACTTATATTTTTCAAGATGTCTGAAAACTATAATTAAAAGCAATTTGGGGTTTTTTTTTTTCCCCACTTTTAATTTTGCTTAGTTCTACTAGAGGAGATTTTGTATTTCCCCTACCCCGAGGTATAATAAGAATAAATATTTAAACAAGTAGGTAAAGTAATTAAGGGATATATTCCTTATTGATTGGAAAATTGGAGTATATGTAAATACTAAACATGTATTGATATTGCTTGTAGTAACAATTATTACCAATGTCATCTAAGAGGTGGAGATGGTCAGTAACTTTGAAGTTAAATCTAGAAGTTGATGATAGACTCAAGGCTCTAGACAGCAAACTGATATGAAGGGAACTAGTAAGCAAATTTAGGATGATGATGTGTTTTATTTCTTTGTCTTTCAATCTGTTGGTGTCTTTTTCTTGAACTCTTGAAGCATCCTCTTAACTGATCTTCTGCTTCTTATCACAGTTTTACCCTCCTCTTGCCCCAGTCTCTCACCTTGTTGGTCTTTGGTTTACAACCCTTCAGTAGTTCCTCATTTCTATCAGGGTTTAGTTTAAGATTTTTCAAGATCTGGCCCTTTTTTTCTTTCCACAGACTTCACTTGCCACAATGAACTTCATATGCACTTTAGTGAATTCCAACGATAATAATGGCTCACATTTACTGAAAACTGAAGTGGTACAGACTACTCCAACCATTTTATATGTTTAGTTGCTTATTCTATCAAACCCACTAAGAAGTGGATGTTACTATGTTATTCATTTTACAGGTGAGGAGGTGAAAGTATAAAGTAACTCATTCAACATCTTATGGCTAGCAGGTAGCAGAGGGGAAAATCAAAGGTCATTTTAACTAACAGGCCACATTCTTAACCACTGTGGTGTACCACCTACCTAACTCACACCTCTTTTCCTTTACCCATGGTTATCCCCAGTGCTCTGAATTCTCTATCTGACCCCCAGCTAATTCCTAATTGTCACCAGCACTATTGGAGGTAGTAGTACTTAAACTGCAGCTAGTATTTCTGAAAGTCACTAATGCAGTCACTAATGTAAGAATAAACTTCAATATATTCAACATGGCTAGGACAGATTATAAGTATCATCAAGCAACAGCCTTTCAAAGGGACTTTTATGTGAAATAGTTATTGTATCTCTTTTAACAATAATTTAAGGTTGTATTTGTCTTAGAACATCACAGTCCAGTTTTTATCCGAAGTGATGGTCCACATATACTCTCTTATATGAATAGTATGGACATCCTCATACTTTATCCCCTGGTCCCTTGTGGCCCTCTTCCAAAATCTTCTGTTAGCTGGGTAAGAATTTGGGAATGGAGTAAAGAAATGTTATGTCAGAAATAGGTTTACATTGTTTTGTGTATGTTGACTGTTATATTTGTTGCATTTTATGCCATAGAATTAGCTATTTTTCTTACTAGGAAAAAGTATAATAATTTAAGTCTGAAAGGAGAGTTTTATGATTGTCTAGCATTTGTAATAAACATTATATGTAGGACTTTATGGCTTACAAGTAGTTTTTATTATGAGTAGCGTTATTTGATTCTAATGAAAACCCTAGTTATTTGTCAGGGGATCCTACCTCATCCTAATTTGATAATATGAGAATTAAGGCATAGGTCACTATTCTGAAGTCGTGTGGCTAGTAAATTGTAGAGTTTATATTCTCTGACTCCAGATCCCACACATTTTCTACTTATCTTTTAAAAGTTGCATCTAAGCCCTAAGCAAGCAAGGCTATCATGTCTAAAGTGGTGGTTGTGTATGTACCGTATCAACTGGTATCTGAAATATACACACCAGGACCACACTTTTCCTATATTCTATGGCTGTGTCTGGATGATTTCCCACATGCGTAGCTGTGTTATACCTCTGTGTAATTGAAAACCTGCATTTCTCCTCTTTTGCTTTTTATGCTTTTCTCCCAATTTTTAATTGAGGACTTCTGTGGGTCACATTTTTAGGTGTTGTTGCTATTGCTGCTGAAGGGGGAAGAAAATGTTTGATGCATTTCTGAGGAGAGTAAAAGAGACGGACACACTATAGGACACCTGGTTTGTCAGTCTTGATGAAAGTGTAAGTTGTGAGTTTGAGGTTTACTGTTGTGAAATCAGGGTCTGTACAGATGCTTCATGGCAATTAATGACCACCCTTCTTACTGATCTTCCATCAGAAGCCTTTTTAAGTCCTCAGTGGCCAGCTGTAGCCTACCTTTGTGGCTTTATCTCCAGCCACATTGGGCAGCCACCTCCAGTCCCTGAACATGCACTGCTCTTTCCTTGTGCTTCTCACTCTTTCTAAAGTGTGTACTCTTTCCTCAAAAAGTCCTCATTTGTTAAGGCCCTCTTTGGATTTTGTCAATCAGTTTCCTTATGGTGTCTCAACTGCTAGTCAGAATTTGTTTCCTACCCTTGGTTTCTGATGCTTTGTTTTCACAGTTATGACATGATTTGCTGACTGACAAGTTTCTGTCATTCATATAACCTTTGCCTCCCCCAGTTGATTGTGGATCCTTTGGGATTATATGATGTTCATCTTAGTATTCCTAGTACTTACTTGGTAAAGTGCCTTGAATAGTAGGTGTTTGATAAATATTGGATAAATTTGCATTTATTTTAGGTACTTTGCAGCAACTCAGTTTGAACCCCTGGGAGCAAGATCTGCTTTTCCTTGTTTTGATGAACCAGCATTTAAAGCCACATTTATCATCAAGATCATAAGGGAGGAGCAATATACTGCTTTATCAAATATGCCTAAGGTACTGTTCTGTTCCTTGATTATAAAATCTTTAAGTGGGTCTCTTTCTTTTTATGAATACTTGAATTCTTTGCCATATTGTTGAGAATGATTAAGATCTCATACAGTCTTATTCTTTCTTAAATTACAAAAATAGACGTTAAAATATATGTTGAAATTGGGAAGTCAGAGAAAGACATGGTGGATGTGGAAGGTATAGGCAGGAAATATGAAGTATATACTATATACTAAAGTTGTACAAAAATTATTGACTCCATGAAAAAGTATTGAAGATCACAGTGATATTTTCTGAGGTATAGTGAATTTGCTATTCTATTATTATTATTTATTTATTTATTTTGAGAGAGAGAGAGAGATACAGAGACAGAGAGAGAACTGAACTAGGGGAGCTCCCAGGTAAGCATATGGTTCTGCACGGGCCGGGACCAGGATTCGATCCCCGGTCCCTGGCGCTGCAAAGTGAGCGCTTAACCCACTGAGCCATCCCGGCTTCCCCCGCTATTCTAAACAGTGATATTTGATAGGTTGAATCATGATTGCCCTTGGTGTTTTATTTATTTTTTTCAAAAATGACTGTTGTAATGTGGATGCTTACCAAGAGCATAAACATCTTTATTTGGTGTGAGCACTGCATGGGAGGCAGGGAGGGTGAAACCAAGCAGAATTGTCTTTGTGCTAACCATAACTTGGGGGTCCTTTTGTTGAGATCTAAGGCGCTGTGTGCAGCCTGATAGGAGGAGTCTCTCAGAATACATGTGACTGGGGAAGAGGAACAGCCACATCTGACAGGCTATGAAGTCAACCCTTGTAGCAAGAGAGAACATGATCTGTCTTTCACCATGGACATTACTTCAACAGCTCCACTCCCGGCCATACTTTCCACCTTAATCTTTCTCTAAAAGAGGAGGAATGCCTACTTGCCTAATATCCCAAAACATACCTTAATTCATGTTCAGAAAAATCCTGTAAGGTTGCCTGCGTTCCCTTATCTTGTGTCTATTTCAGGCTTCCCTAGTGACTTGGATCCTACCTGACCTTCTGGTACTGTTATTTATTCCCATAGTTACAGAACTGTCATCCTTTCCCTTTGCTTGTAGATGACATCAGTCACTCTGGAAGATGGACTTGTTCAGGATGAATTTTCTGAGAGCGTAAAGATGAGCACTTACCTGGTTGCTTTTATTGTGGGGGAGCTGAAGAACCTGAGTCAAGATGTAAATGGAACCCTGGTATGTTGTCTTGGAAGAGGTTAAGAGGAATTCTTTAATGATTTCTGATAACTGCTTTATGAAGGAAAACAAGCTTTTGGATCATAACTCTGACATGCCCAAAGTGTTGCTTTTTGCTTAGTTGTTATTTACTGTTAAAAACGAAATACCTGAAAGTCAGTAATTGCCAAGTTTAAGGAGTTTTTATTTTATTTTACTTTTATGAGTGAATTCCGGTAAAACAATATACAATATATGTATAATAAAGCTTCTAGAACTGTGGTATACACTATGGTGGCCACTAGCTTAATGTGAATATTTAGATTTAAATTAAAATTAAACCCTGTGGTAATCATTTCATAATATTAAGTGTATCAAATCAACACATTGTACACCTTAAACTTATGGAATATTATGTATGTGTTAACTATGTCATCAAAGCAGGAAAAAAATTAAATTTAAAATTCCTCATTCTCAGTAGCCACATTTTTAGTGTTCTTGTGGCTACTGGCTATTATATTGGATATCATCAAAGCTGAATATTTCCATCAATGTAGAAAATTTTATTGGCAGCACTAAATCTAGAACACTTTGTACAGACTTAAAAGATAATGTAAAAACATAGTTAGAAGAAAAATTCCTGGTTGTAAAAGTTAGTTGAACCTCTCCTTTTAAAAAAAGAAAATCCTAATTGAGGCGTTTTTGTTTTGTTTGTTTTTTGTTTTTTTGTTTTTCAATCTTAGAGTAATGAGTAAGATTGTTTAAGGTGGTGTAATTTGTCAAATTTTTTTGTCATTAGTAGCTCTCTGTAAATGATTTCTGATTGAATTTTATGCTTTAATTTTACAATACATACCTAATAAAACTAGTATTTTCACATACTGGCAATCTAGAAGAAGAGAGTCTCTTTTACGCTAATAATGATGATTCATCATAGAAATATGATGACATTATTTATTTTGTTTTTCATATTTTTAATTCCCACTAGGGAATATTGTTTACCCTTTCAACACATTCAGTTGAATTTGGGTTTCCTATATAGACTAAAGAGATTTGTTTTAATTACAGTACACTTGGATCACATTATTTTGCTAATTAAAGAGGGTTCACTCCTTCTGGTAGAAAAGATTATTATGTTTGCCCCATTAGTCTCAGAGGTAAGGACAGAGATAAGGGTTATCTGGCTGTTTATTAGCAATAACACTGTATGCCTTTGTGGTCAATGTTAAAGAATGGAAGCCTATTCAAGAAGTAAGTGTTTGAGGGTTAGTGTAGACTACATATTGAAGAAGTGTTCAATATGATTTACTCACTTTTGGGTTAAAAGAGTTTTGTCAAGTCTAAACCAAATAATTCTTTTCAGAATCTTTTCAAAAGGATATTAAGACTGGTTTAAATCTGAAATCATTCAGTGAATTCCTCATCAAATGCAGCAGCACAAATTTAGCCCTTAGATGTTGCAGCCTTGAGGCTCAATCTGGAAAGTCAGGTTTGCTTCTTGAAGACCCAGCTGAATACCACTCTCCTTAAAGCTGTTCATTCCACAGCTGGGGGTAAACCCTCCCTCTCTGATCTTTCATAGCACTTTAGTTACTCTCTGTTGTAGTTCTTATCACTCTTTGATATAAAACCCCCAGCACTTTTTTTGGTCCCCCAAATATATGTAGATTTGGCTTTTTCTTTTTCCTGGGTCCCTCTCTCCCTTTTTTTCATTCCCTCTTTTCTTTCTCCTTCCCTCTGTCCCTTCCTCCATCCCACTCTCTTTCACCTGCTATGTTGGCTTGTTACTGCCTGTAGATTGCATTCAAGTCATTCTAATATTCAAGGCCCTCGTACACATTGTACACCTCTTACAAATTAGGTTGTATTTCTAGTAGCTCCAGTGTGAAATCTTCCATCTAGGCAAGTGGAATGATTCATTGCTCAAATATTCTCATAGATACATAGATATTGAGAGAGAGGACTTCCAAGTGACTCATTTTGCTTTTTATTTTCCTGTATTAGGAAGAACGTGGTTAATCATGGAATCTAGGGTCTACTGAGGTTCAAATTCCGTCTCTAAACCTACTAGCTACATGCCCTAGGTCTGACTGCTCTGTAATCCTCTCTTATATATTCTAAATTAGCCTGCTTTCTCAGAGTTATGTTTTTTAAATTACTGTAAAATGTTCAGTATGTCATAGAGAGTAACATACACACATACACACAGACACATGTACTGCACTCTTTTTCATATGCAAATATATTGTGAACTTCTTTGTATGTCTATAAATATAAATAATCTATCACTTTTAGTGCTAACCAGTAGTAAATGTGTTTTGAAAAATTAAGGTTATGTAAATAAACATTTGTTTTATTAATTTTATCTCTTTTTAGTAAGAAATGGGGATGAATCTAATATATATCAAGTTACACTCTGTGCTTGAAGCTATTTTAGGCACTCATTTAGCAACATCTATTTATTTTAAAAACCAAATGAGGGTGAAGCATTAGCCCCTTATTGCTGATGAAGAAGCAGTGCCTCAGAGAAGTTTAGTAGTTGGCCCAAGGTTATATAGTGACAGTCAGAACAGTACTGTTCACCACATTACTGCTTCTTACACCAGATGATATAACTACTGGTAACTTCTGTAGGTATGGTGACCAGAAATTCAGACTTGGAGACTAACAAAGAATTTTTGTTATGTTAAAATGTGGTAATCTCTAGGATGGGTTCTATTTTGTAATATTTGACATTAGGCCTATTTCACAAGACTCAAATAAGGTAGTAGGGCTTCACTTACTAATGTCAATCTTACCAAACAACTAAAAATGTCCAAATTGACTGTATATTATTAAACATGTTGTGTTCAGTGGTAACGACTAAGTTGTCAAAGGCTTGAAGAAAGAGGAACATTTGTTTTATTATTTCTGTCTGTTCCTCAGTGTTCCTTAAACCTCTTCCTGCCTTCTGAAATGCCAGAATTACTTGAAAATTCCAGCCCAGTTGTAAAATCCACAGTTTTTATTAATTTGTTTTGAGGTTTTTGTTTTGTATGCTATTACCTGATGTTGTTGTTGTGATAGACAGGTCCAATTTGTAGAATTAAAATCAAGTGGTGGTTAGTCATATGTGACCACCATGTCTTTTTCACATTCCATCCATGTCAAGCTAGAATTTAATTTATTCATATTAGGTCAGGAACATGGTTTAGTTCCAAATGTCCACTAACAACATTTCTACCGGTACCTCAAGTATCTATCCACCAACCAGGGACATTGTATATAATTCATTATCATTCTCCTGAAGTCCCATCTAATCAGTTATTCTGTATAAATTTGTTACTGGTGTTTGTTTGTTTGTTTAAGAAATTTATGCTTTTTTGTCTAGTTGTCTAGACAAAAAAGTTGTTTAGTTGTCTGTTTAGGAAAGCTGGTCTTTTTCAGGAGCAGTCTATATTATTATCCTTTGATGGGGGTGAGGTTTAATTTTTTTTGCTTTTGTTTTATCTAGTTTTTTGCTTTTATTACATTAAGTAACAGATGAAGTTAAACCTAACAAATCTGTCATTCCTGAGTCTTAAGAAACCCTTTGGTCTGAGTGTTGACCTGGAGTCTTCAGTTGTCTTTTGGATATCCCCTGAAGCAAGAGATCTTGCAAGAAAAGTTTTAAGTTTTAAGTTGTAAGTCTTAAGGCCTAAGCACCAGTTGAGTTCCATTTAGCAGTGTTTATGGTGCTCTTATCAAGACCAGAATGTTGGTCAAGACTTTTCTTTGTTAAACTAGATCACTCTCTTTGTTTATATCTTACTGCTTCTGTTGCTATTAAAACAAACTTGGTAATAGTTGTAATGACCACATGATTTTATCTCTAGTGAGAACTCATAGCACATGTTCTTTTAAGGAAAATAGAAAAGTAGAGGAAAGAGAAAATTTCAAAATACTTTTTTTTTTTAATTGTGTTCCAGAAATGGGACTAAGTGGATTTTTGGTAAGATTTGGTTTCATGTGAACTTTTTTCTCCCTTTACTTTTCCTTTAAAGAAAGGTGCTTTCACACACAGTGATAGAAGTGGCCAAGTGGTGCGCCTGGTAGGAAGATGTTTGAGGAGGAATCTGGGGGATATAGGTGGTTTTTCTATTGGGATAACATGTTCTAAATGATTGCATCAACTATAACATAAAATATGTATGTCTGGGAAGAACATAAAATATGTATAACTGGGAAGAGGTAATAATGATACCTCAAATTTCAAGCGATCTTAGTACAGTCAGTTATAATGGCAGAGATTTAAAAAGAATATATCAGGCTTTTTTTTTTTTTTTTTTTTAAATTTAGGGCTCACACTGACTTTGGAGGGAAAAGGTGTAGGAAGTGCAAGTCGGCAGGATGAGTTTGTGGTTCTTTTGGCAGGGGTGATTGAATTCATTAAGCTGTAGTTGCAGTCATGTACCAAGGGCTGTGTATGGTAGAGTGCTGGGCTGGTGAAGTACATATGGCCACATGATGTGTGAGATTACATTTCTTCCATAGTTACTTCAGAATGCAGCATGTTTTTAGTTGGTGAACTCTAGTTCTAGACACTTCATTCTTAAAAAGTAACTGTTGCCACAAATTTTCTATTCACACATTTTTTGCCAACATCTAATGAGACACTATTGATAGTAATGATAATAGCTACCATTTATTGAACCTTATGTTGTGTCAGGTACTCTCCTAAGTTCTACGACTGTATTCACTTAATTCTCAGAGCAGCCTTGTAATAGTAGTAGGAGAGCTATTTTTATCACCATTTTACAAATAAGGAGACTTGAGTTTAATTTGCTCAAGGTCACAACAAATTTGAAACTGACATTCTTGACTACAGAGTTTGTACATTTAATTTTATTGTCTATTTACTTAAAAATATTTTACTTTGCATTTAATTTTTATGCTATGTTTCTGTATTTAATGCATATGTTCCAAAGACTAAGGCCACACACATATATATATATATAAGCAGTTGTAGCTGAAATAAATTTGATCTCTGAGAAATTGTTGACAGTTTTTCAGTCTTTTAATGAGAGACAGAAATTAGAGTACACCATATATTTTGCCCAAATGATGAATTATTCAGTAATCCATTTCCCCACCTGCTGATACCTTTATTTTGATATTTTTATTTTCTACTATGCCTTGTGCACATCCCATTTTCCAGATGAATATACAGGGCTTTTTTTTCTCCACAATCAATTGAAAAACAAGAAATTGCTTTTTAAAACCCATTGCTTTGAACAGAATTGTTTAAATTTTGCCTCTTGATACTTATGGAATAAGACATTTATAGTTAGTCACATCGTATTTTTTAACTTATACCATCAGCAAAAGAGAGAAAGAATGACAGTTAGATAATGGGGGTGACTGCATCTGTCTTCTCCCTGAGGGGGCATATGTCCCAGAGGGAGTGGGCAATGGCAGGGAGGCTGACTTTATCATCCCCTTAAGGTGGTTTTAGTTACTGTGTGCCACTCACTGAGAGTTTTACTCTGCTGGGTATGATTATTTTTTATACAACATGGTCCATAAAAACAAGCCAACAACTGGAGAAAAAGTAAGCTGTCTCAGAGCTGAAACAAAAACTGGCTGTGCCATATTTACTAAAAGAGAATGTATTGGTTGCTAATAGATTTTTCCAGGGTAATTTCAACAAATATGCAATTTTTGCCTTATGTGTTTAGGGCTGAATCCCTTTTAAGATGTTATTCTGCTAGTGGATGATTGCTCAATGTCAGACACTGTGATAAGTGTTTAAAAGAATGAAAATGCTTTTAATTACTCTTCGTAGGTCATAGGCAAGATAGGGCAACTGTAGGTAATAAAGAGGAAGAGAAAATTGTAAACTTAAATGGGCAAATGCTTATAAATTGCTACTATATGACCTAAAATAGCTTAATTTGGATGTTGTATTATCTTTAAAAAAGAAATTATCAAGTTGGTTTTAACATTGTTGTGTGTATGGCAGTGACTCGCTAAACTGCAGGGGCTGAAAGAACTATAATCAAGAATTTGTTTTGAAAAATCTCACATCTCTGGGTTTCTCACATATAATTTTTTTTTTTTTAAGGTTTCTGTGTATGCTGTACCAGAAAAGATTGATCAAGTTCAAAATGCCTTGAAAACAATTGTGAGGTTTCTTAAGTTTTATCACAAGTACTTTGAAATTCAATACCCACTTAAGAAACTGGGTAAGAATCAAACAGTGCCTCCAATTTTTGTTACCCTTGTAACTTAGATTCATTTTGCAAATGGTTTTTAGAAAAAAACTCTTGTCAGAGTAATTGTCGAAGAAAACCAAGAAATACTGTTTATGTTTGAAAACTTGTTTGTATTTCAATTACTTAGAGTTCATGAATGTATCTAAATGTGGAGCTTAAAACACTTAGAAGTTTATGGGGCTGTTACAAATGTGCTATATACATGAGAGTTTGTTTAGGGCTTAGTCTGGAGTTTGACTAATTCTAATTTTCTAAGAAAATCCTGATTCAGTAGTAAAAACTGAGTACTGGGCACCTGGGAAACCAAGTGTTCAACATGGAGCTGGTCCTGAGTAGAAGAGAGTTGGCCCTATACTTTGTGGAGGAGTTAGATACCTCCTCCTTTGGGGAAGGAACAGGGGAACAGTGACTCTACAGGGGTTTGATCGGGTCTTCCTCAGCAGATGGATCAGTGAG
>PVKE010047419.1:0-11930 GCA_004027555.1 Craseonycteris thonglongyai | reverse complement strand
TCTTTTTTTTTTTGTTCTGGATGTGTAATTAATGAAATTGTTTGGATATACATGAGGAAGTTAAGATTTCTAAACTGCTGAGCTTAAGCTTAGTTAGCAATTTATATCAGTGTGAATGAGTCCCAAACAAAACTATGCCTTCATTATTTATGTGTTCATTAATTGAACAGATCATTATTTAGGTACACAATAAATAAAGTCAGTAGGGAAACCAAGAATAATGTGCCATCCTGGCTTTCAAATCTAGCAGAGGAGACTAAGAAATAAACAGTAACATATTTATTGACTTGTAATGTAACTCGGGGTTATAGAGGGGTCGAAGGTAGCACAGCACACCCAGTGTGGGTCAGGGAATGTTTCCTGGGAGAAGAGATGCTTATGTGTTGTGGGTGTCAGCCACTAGCTAACAGATGAAGGAAAAGCCTTTGCAGTGGAGGGACTGTGCATTGTGTCCAGAAGACATGAAAGAGTATGTGGAGGAAGATTGAGTTACTAGAATTTAGGGTATAACTGGAGGACAAAGAGTCCTCTGAAGAAGCCCCAGTTTTTCCCTCAGGCTTCCTCCATGAAGACAGTACTGATGGCTAGAATTGGTGCTTTCCTCTGTGCTCCCATGACTTTTTGCATATTTCTGTTGTTGAATTTTTCACATCCAATTTAATTGTTTATGTCTGATTTTTATATTTGTCTTTAGGATAAACAAAGGCAGGAGTGTCTCCCAGTTCTTATCATAAAACCTAGAAAATAGTAGGTACTAAATATTCTCTGTTTATTAAACCTGGTCACAGCAGATTGGCTGGCCAAATGAATGAGATTACACATAGTTTGGGGATGAGAAAATCAAGAATTCTCTTGTTTATCAAGCAACACTTCATAAAACCTAATGGTGTCATTTTCTGTTTTAGATTACTTGCAGCATATAATAGTCTTACCGATAAACACCTGGCTGGATACTTTAACAACACAAGGATAAGGCGGCACCTCTTAAGATCAGGACTGGTAAGATCTGGTTTACTTTATACTTGCCTTCTTGTTTCACAAACTCAAATAATTCCCTCTCTTTTCTGTTTTTCTCTTTGAGCTAATCAGTGACATTTCCCTCCACTCCCTACCCCATTCTAGAAAAATTACTTCCTTTCCAAAGCTTTGATGTATCTTTTTGAGGCTGTGCTTCAAAAGGTAGGAAGAGAGGTAACAATGACTGCTAAAGCAACTTATAAAATTTTGAGGAAAAATTTCACTTGTCTTTTCATTCATTTATTGAACACATTTATTGAACATACTGTACAAGCCAAGAACTATTAAGGATTAAGGATGGAAAGACTACTGTCTTTATGAAAAAATATTGTTTTTAATAATCACAGAGTATTGTGTGGAAGACATGAACAGTTAAAAAATTTTCTGAATTTTTAAAAACTGTTTTATTTCCTGGGATAATTTATAGATACATTAGTATCTTTTGCTAGCTCCAAAACTATTATTTCCATAAAAATTTTCTTCTTCTAAATGTACTTAATGTGATAACCTTTTAAAAATACTGTAGTTTTCCATAGAAAGAAATAGACATCATTATAGAAAGAGTGACTAATGATTTCAGCTGCTTACCTTCTTAAAACACAGTGGTTTTCCTTAATTATTGTTGCCATGGTGTTGAAAGGACATGTAGTGCATTTCTAATGGTTTATACGCTTGGCACTCTGGCTGGATAGTTCTCAGAGAGCTTGTTTTTCAATCTCCTGGGGCTTTGTTATTAGACAGACCTGGCTGAAACTTGGCTTGGCCAGTTACAAGACATAGACTCTTGAGCATATTGCTTACTTAACTTTCTCAGCTCCAACTTCCTCAATTGTAAAATAAAGATAATAATACCTAGCCCTCAGGATTTTATGGCAATTAGATACGTGTAATAAATGATGGTTGTGATTATTATGGTTACTGTGTATTAACATTACTTCTTTGAATACGTGTTTGTCGGCTTCATGTATAATTGGGAAGGACTGTATTTATTATACTTATAAACATTATTAACAAGCACTTAATTGAACATTGGTTATATGCATGGCAACTCAAGGAAGATACAGCTCTTTCTTCATTGCAGTCATTCAAACATAGTCCCTAGTGTTCATCATTACCTGGTAACTTGTTAGAAAATGCAAACTTTAGAGCCCTGGCCTATTGAGTCAGAAGCTGTGAGGTAAGGCCAATCAATCTGTTTTTCAACTTGCTCTCCAGATGGTTCTGATGCAGGCTCAAGTTTAAGAACTTTTGCCCTATAGGCGCTTCCAGTCTAGCTATGGAGATCAGGCAACTCTGAGAGATAACAGGGACTCATGTGAACTGCACAGCGATAGCAGTGTAGGACATTCTCAACATTTCTCTTCAATTGGCCACACATGACATGATGTCCCATGGACAACACATTTTAGAGGCTATGTCTGAGTTGTAATTTGAAGCACACTTTCTATAACCACCCCCTTTTATTCCCACTGAGAAAGTTATTCATAAAACAGGATTAGCAATACCCCATTATTTGTAGCACAACTTAGTTATCTCAATACATTCAATATGTTGCAATAGCAGTGTTAAAAACTAGTTATTAAATTTGAGAAATATGTGGACTCATATTAGACCTGAAAAGAAAAGCAGGCTTAATTAAGGGGAAAGGAAGAAGAAATACAATCAAGGAAGGATTAATTCCCTCTGTATGGAAGATAGAGAACAGTATAAAAAAAATATGCCTATAGGAAGGATTAAAAGTAAACAAACAAACAAACAAACACAGTTGACCCTTGAACACACAGGTTTGAACTGTGAGGGTCCACTTATACCTGGATTTTTCTCAGTGAACACCTGTACTGCTTTTGATTTGTGGTTGGGAGTCCATGATGCAGACGTCTAAATGTATTCATTGCTTTACACCATTTTATATAGAAGGCCTGAGTATCCAAGGATCTTGGTATCTGCAAGTGTCCTGGAACCAATTCTCTACAGATACCAAGAGATAACTAAGTTTTCAGGGAGCCTAGAATTATCTGCATATTTTCCATTGTACAGGGCTTGGTACCCTCAACCCCCATGTTGTTCAGGGTCAACTGTAAATGAAAACCAGAAACTATCACGTCTGGTGCTTGCAGTGGTACCAATTGAAACCAATCTGGGATACTTTATATCCCCAGACCTACATAATCTGAAAAAATCTGAATCATAACAAATTAAATTCCTTTCTGGGCTGGAGAAAGGAAAAAGCAGTGTGAAAACAAAGTAATGAAGCCAATTATTTTAAAACGAACTGATGAGAGCCTCGGAAGCTTACATGTTCTACCCTTCAAAGTATTTCCTGTGTGATCATCAGTCCTCTGATCACTGTTTCTATTTATTGTTTCAAGGTAGCACCCTTCTTCCTAAATGTGTGTGGGGAAAAAAATGAAAAGAACACCTGGGTTCCATCAAGGAACAGTTGCTATTCTAATGAAAACCTTGTTTTAAACATCAAGTATATCACCTGTTTTTATTTTCACAGTGATGGGTATATGACTGCCTTTCTCTTTTTGTGCCTTATGAAATATTTATTAAAAGTGAAATTTTATTAAACATAGTAATATACTCCTTTAGGCTTAGGAGTCACTACTATTCTCTCTGTCTACCTATCTCTGTCTTGCTCTATCTCTCTCTTTTTAGTAACTAACCATCCATTTTCTGCTTTGTATTTCTGTGTATGTTTTATTTATTCATGACAGATCACAAGAAGTGGAAGAATACTTTCTGAAAAAGAATACAAACTAAATATCATGAAGAGGGATCACCAAAAATATATCCGGGAGTGCTTAGCCCAGGCAATTTTTCATAAGGTTCTTGATATGGAGGTACAAGTATTTGCTATTTTTTTATAGCTTATATTTTCTCTATGATAATTAATAATACTTTTGTACCCAGAAACAGGGAGCATATTCCTGTGTCTCACTAAAAAGGAATAGAACAAGGTGACATGAGAAGCACTTTATATCTCTCTAGGTAGCAAGGAACCAACAGGCTATAAAGTAAGCTTTCCTCCACTTTAGTTAGAGAAAAATGTGGGCATCATTACATGTTTTATGATATTTAATTTAACAAATGTAGATTTTTAATCCATAATGGCTACTCTAAAACATACCAGCCTTCACCATCTGTACCTCAATTTACAATTTGCTAAAAAGAAAAAAAAAGTGACATCTGTTTAAATATCAGTAATTCCACAGCCATGAATTATTTCAGATTTGTTATTCTTTTAAGGCTTTGGAGCTCAGCCATATGCTAAATTTTAGGGAATAGGCATTGAAACATCTGCTGTCCCTCCTACTTTAGGCCACATTGGTCAGCATAGATTTACAACCCAATCACTTTTTTTTTTTTAAAGTTTTTGACATGGCATTTTTAGTAGGATAGCTAGCTAACTTGATAAATTATTTTAACCTTGCTCCATGAAATTTGTAGTTTCAAGCATCAATACCATTTTAATCTCTGTGAAAAAGCACATCCCTTCTTGGCTTGAACATATAGCAATAAATCAGAAAACTTGTCTCATAAAACCATTGACCTGTGGATGCAGTAAACATTTATGAACTATAGGATCATCAGTAAACTGATACTAAGTTTAGTGCCACTGAAAATATTTTTTATTATGCTACAATTATACTGAGCAAGCGTTGTGTTCACTTACAATATACAAGGGTTGTTCGGAAAAAATCCAGCCTTGTCAATATAATGAAAATAATTATATGTCTGGATACTTTCTGGACAGCCCTCATACATGAACTGTTCACTTAGGAATTCATTTTCTGCTCATGTCTTGTGCGTACCTTATATAGAATCATTGTTTATGGCCTCTAAATCCAATTGATTATAAAAGTATTAGTTGAATGTCTACAATTAATGTTAAAAAGACAGTAATATAAAATTAACCTTTACCTACTTTCAAACTTAATCAGTAGTCATCAAGTTTTATATTAGCCAGACACATTATAGCTGTTAAATTATGTTATTATTTAAGCATCTTCCTGTATTCATCCTTAGAGTGTGAAATAAATATCTTAGATAAATGGCAATATGTAATATATATGATTATAATATATAAATTAAGAATAGACTATTTTCTTTAAATTGTCACATTTCTCTCACATTTAGGTTATGCTGGTGCTATTTACTAATGTTGTATTAATATTCATGTATTCATTCCTACAACAAACATTAATTGCAGGCTTACCATGTACCATTATGAGACTATGTGATTAGCTGTGAGATATAATTTTTAAAAGTACTGCAGAGAGTGATCAAATGCTAGAAGAAAAGAACAGACAACTGAGAAATAGAGGATTGATGACTTGCCTCTGTGACAGTCAGAGGAGGCTGAACAGAATTCTTGCTATTTGAACTGAACCTTGAAGACTGAATGATATGTCACATAAAAACACGAGAAAGGCATTCCAGAGAGGGAAGTTATGGAGGTGTAAGAGGACCTTGTGGATGAAAAAAAAGCTCACTGAGTCCAGACAGCATAGTGGGTTGGTTGAAAGAGGGGTGTGAAATGACGCTCTTCAATAAATTGGAGCCCAGTGTCTAGAGGGCTTTCTGTTCTCAACGAGGTTTGGAGTATAGGTGATGAAAAAATGAAACATTTCTTTCAGCACAACAGTGAAACAAATGAGCAGAACTATTTTGGAAGGATGATGTTGCTAAAAATGTGGAAGATGGATTAATGAGCTGGAAAAGATTGCAGGTGGGAAGTCAATTAGGAAGCCATTGCCAAAGGAGTGGGGTGACAGCAGTATGGAGACACTGGGGAGATGAAGCTGTCCTCAGGGAGAGGGAGGAAGACTGATACTGGTGGAGTGAGGAGGGGTGAGGCAAAGGAGTCCAGAGCAATGCTGAGGTTTGCAGCTTGGTGTGTGGTGTGTGTATCACAAGAGATTGGGACAACAACATGGTCTGGAAAAGAACTTTCAAGTGGTGGGAAACTGATAGAGTGGTTCTCACATGGTTAAATAAGATGAGTACAGGGAGAAAAGGAAATTAAGTTTGACCCAGAGGACAAAGACATTGGTGGTCTTGGTGAAAGTAGTTTCAGTGATGGTGATGAGGAGAGATGTGGGAGTAGGTGGTTCCAGTGAGTTGGAAGGAAATGGGAGAGGGAGAATTGTTGGTAGTAAATCTAATAAAGTTTGGTGATAAGTGGGTGAGAGAACAGGAAAGGGGAGATAAGAAAGGGAAGTGTGAAGGAGAGGATTGGTGATAGGGAATGATTGAGTTGTAGGATCTCAGTGCAACAGGTGGGGGTCAGGAACTGAGGAAAAAAGCACTTTTTAAAAAGCTCTCAAGAGGACATCATTAAGACAGCAGCATGAAAGGAGATTCTTGAAACCTGTCCTGAAACATACAACAAAATGAACAACTAAAATCCAACAAGGGAATCCCTGAGCAACACACAGCTGAGAGACACACTCATCACAAAAAAATATCTATAGGTCTGAGAAAGGGAGCTGAGGAGGAGAAAAGGGAAAGGGAGCAGTGTGAGGATGGGGCTACAGAATGTGACCTGGAGACCAGAAGAAGGGGGAGTGAGCTTGGGGCCTGAGAACACCAGTGAAGCACAGCATAATTTCAGGCAGGTTGCAGGCTGAGAGCTGACAAGAGCAGAGGCACAGGTGGCTGGGCATGGTCCTGGATGAGTTAAAACCCAAACCACCGTGTGTGCAGCCCTGGATGACTTAGGGCCTGAACAAAGGTGTGGAACGTGGCCTGGAGCAAGTTAGGGCCCCAGTTAGAGTGTTCAGCTCTTGACAGGCTCAGAGCCAGGAGCCAATAGACACAATACTACTGACTCAACCCTGGTTTAGCTAGAGACTGAGAACCTGCAGCTGTGAAAATGTTGACCAGAGAAAAACACAATCCCAAGTGAAGCATGGGCTCGAGAGAACAGAGAAAGGCAGAGCTGATGGTGTGCACCTGCCCCTGGCTCTGTGCACTCTTGTTGGAGAGAGAAGCTTGTGTTATGGCTGAGCCCAGCACCTAGGGCTGTGATCTTGGGGCCCACAGCAGGTGGAGCACACACACTGCCCTCACCACCATGCAGAAACCATAGGTACGGAGCCTGACTGCTTCCCCTTACTTTCTCCCAAAGCTTTCAACCCCAACCCAACATAATGTCCAAATACATTCAACTGCAACCAGGAAAAAACTGCCATTAACATGTGCTGTGAACAAGCCTGTACCCTTGCCGAGAAACCCTGCCCCCATGCCTCCAGCTGAAACCACAGGGAGGCTCAGGAAAACTGAAACAGGCTCAGCAGTATCTCCCTCACAGAGATCTCAAGGTATAGAATACCATCACTCATCACATCCTCCCAAAGGGACCAAGTGAGACCAAGGTGACTGGGTCAAAGAAGCAAAGCCTACCTTCCAGGATATCTCTCAGAGTGAGAATAATCAAGAGAAAATACTATAAGACAGTATAGTGACACCAACTGGAAAGCAAAAGAAAGACCTCTTCATATCTACTAAGGAAGATGTCCTTATACTTAGGATGAGAAACTCTCCAACAGCAATGAGTACCCAAGGGAACAAAGCCGCACAGAAAGAAAATCAAAATCTCCAGAAAAGAAATGTAAAGATATGCAAATCTAAGTGACACAGAATATGGGGATGCTCGGATGGCTCTGTGGGTTGAGTGCTCTCTTTGCAGTCCCAGGATCTAATGATCAAGCCCCGGTCCTGGCCTTCGCTTTGGCCTGAGGGGAACCATATGCTGAACTGGGGTGTTCTTCCCATATGAGAGGTCCCCAGTTCAGCCCCAGGCTCTTGGGGGCATGCCTCCCATGTGAGAGTCCTCTGGCCTGGTTCCCACTATGCACAGCCCCATGCCCACCTCTGTGGAATGAAACTATGTTGGAAACAAATGATGTACAACAATGGATTCTGTCATGAGCCCTCCCCCCTTCTCTGTGTCTCTCTCCCTCTGTCTCTCTGTCAAAAATAATAAAATAAATTAAAAAAAAATATGACACAGAGTTCAAGACTGCAGCTCTGAAAGCACTCAGGGAGATCAAAGAAAATTGGCTGAGCACACAGAGATTACTAAATTATCTCAGAAAGGAAATCTGTGAACAAAAATAATATTCTAACAAATAAATAAAAAGTATATATAAAAAAAACAAATAAAAATTCTGTAGATAAACAATGAAATAAAAAAAAATGACAAATGAAATAGCTAGCATAGGAAGCAGGGCCAACCAGATGGAGGGGAGAATTAGTGATGTCAAAGATAGAAATATGGAAATGTCACAAAAGGAAGAAGAGATTTGAGAGTCAAAAGAAACAACTCTACAAGAGCCATCTTACTCCATTAGAAAGAGCAGCATAAGAATTATAGGCATTCTGGAGGGAACAGAGGACAAAATGGGCACAGAGAACTTGCTCAAACAAATAGTAGATGAGAACTTTCCAAACCTGTGGAAAGAAATGGAATCTCAAATTCAAGAAGAAAACAGGATTCCTAGTTACCTGAATTCTAGCAGACATTCCCCAAGGCATATTATATTGAAGATGCCATAGATCAAAGACAAAGAAAGAGTCCTCAAGGCAGCCAGGGAAAAGAAGACCATAACCTGGAATGAAAGCCCATCAGGCTGTCATCAGACTTTTCGGCAGAAACTTTACAAGTCAGGAGGTAGTGGAACAGATATTCACAATATTGAAAGAGAGAAATTACCAGCTAAGAATACTTTATCCAGCAAAATTATTCTTTAGATATGAAAGAGAAATAAAATATTTTTTAGACATACAGAAGCTGAGAGAATTCTCCAGGACAAGGCTGGAATTTCAGGAAATACAGAAGAAGGCTATTTGACCTGAAACAAAAAGTAAAAACCAATAGAGAAAAGTTGGGACATCAAAAACATAATATGAGGGAAATAAAGGGTTACATTTCCAAACGAGAATGGTGATAAAAAGCATACTTAAGAAAAGTGGCCACATTCTTTTACATAAACTTCATGATAACTACTTAGGAAAACAAACAATCAAACAAACAAAACCCCTCAAAAACCCAAAAACAAAATTCAGAACTGGGAAACATAACCCAAAAAAGAAGAACCAGAAGGAAAAATCTTAGAACATCATCCAATTAGAATAACTGACAGAAAGAAAAAGGCAAAGAAGCAACCGAGTCACTAAACTACCAGAAAACAAAAGATAAAATGGCTATTGGAAATCCTCATATAACAGTCTTCACCAAAAGGGACTGAACTCATCAATAAAGAGACACAAAGTAGCAAACTGAATTAAAAAACAAAACCCAACCTTATGCTGTCTCCGAGAAACACACCTTAGCCACAAGGACAGATACAAACTCGATGTGAAAGGGTGGAAAACAATATAACAAGAAAATGGCATCCAGAGAAAAATAGGTATAGCCATACTTATATCTGACAAAACAGATTTTAAGATAAAAAAGGAAATAAGAGTCAAAGATGGACATTTTATAATGATAAAGGGACAATACAACAATAAGATATGACACAATAATATATGAGGCATGATAATTAATTTCACACACTTGCCACAGTGCACTTATGTTGGCAGAACTGTACAAACTGTACAAACAATTTTGTAAGGTTTCATAACATTGGTATATTAGTGTCTCACAGCTGTGTTCATGTCAACATGTGGCATTGTCTTGCTGGGTGGAGTTTCTTATTGTTGGGTGTTTTTGTATGCTGTTGCAAGAATGTTGGAGCTTGAATTACAGCAATGAACAAACATTACATTTGCTTTTAACTTGGCAAAACTGGAGGTAAAATTAGAGACATCTTAGTTCTAGTTAATGGGGATAATGCCATGAAGGAAACAGTAGTGTACAAATGGATTAAATGTTTCTCTAAGAGGAGAGAAAGAGGCACTGATTAAAAGAGGTCAGGGCAGCCAGGAATGAACAGAAATGATGAAAACATTGCAAAAATTCATTGAATGTGCATTAAAGTTTTCACCTGACTGAGAAGCATAGCAGACCAACTAAACACCAATAAAGTAACAGTTAATAAATTTTTAACTGAAAATCTTGGCATAAGAAAGGTATGTGCAAAAATGGTCCCCACAGAGCTCACTAATGGACAAATCAAGGGAGAGTTGAAAATTGCAACACCTTTTGGAGAGGCAAGACAATGTTTTGAGCCATGTTTTCACTGGTGATGGAACATGCATATACCAAAATGACCCTGGAAGGAAGGGTCAAAGTGGACAATGGAAGGCAGCCAATTCTCCATGACCAGAAATGGTCTGTCAGTCCAAATCAAGAGTCAAAACGGTGTTACTCTGTTTTTTTGTTTTTATTTTTTTGTTTTTTGTTGTTTTTTTTTTATGTGAGAGGGATTACAGTGATACCTTTGAATTCAAACACCTCAAAACTCGAACAAATTGGAATCCAAATGACAAAATCAAGCAAATTCTGCCTCGGAATTCAAATGCTGCTTTGGAATCTGAATGCCAACATGTTTTTATGGGACATATTGACTGTATGGCCCATAGCTTTATCCGAATGCCCACTCATTGTTCATGTGAGCTATGCAGTGGTACCTCGGTTCATGAACTTAATTCGTGAACTGACTCTGGTCGCGAACCGAATTGGTCGTGAACCGAGGCAGTTTCCCATAGGGTTCAATGTAAATCTGGTTAATCCATTCTGACCTTTTTTTTCGGTTTTTGAAGCACAAAAAATATGAAACAAATTACAAAACACATTAGTACAGTATAGTAATGTAGAAAGAGCACAACAAAAATAAAAAAAAGTCACTGAAAGTACTCACAGTGTACTTTTTTCTGTGTCTCTTTCTCTCCACGATCTTCCTACAGGAAGTCACAACCATGTGACAGCCAGGAAATAGCATTAAAATGGCCGCGGCTCCTGTTCATGAACCGAAGCGGAGTTCGTGAACTGGAGCATATTTTGATGAACTTTTTTGTTCGTGAACCGAGTTATTTGTGAACAGAAGCGTTTGTGAACTGAGGTACCACTGTTCTTCAAGAGCAGTGCGAGGGCATTGGTCTAATACAGATTGTATAGGCAGCAACCCCTGCCCCATCATAATGTACAACCATGTCCAGCCACCCCTATGCATTGTTACTTAACTGTTGTTCCAGAGCTGTATCCTTGAGTGATTTTCATTGCTAATTGTGTGCCATTGCCTAGGAATAATCAAGAAAGCATAGAGGGAAGTGTCTTTGAGGACAATGAGCTCTGCCCGGAAAAATGTCTTACCTGAATGTGTTGCTGCAAGGGGCATAGAAGGTTTTGAAGAACCATCTGTTGTTTCTGACATCATGTCTCTGGGCCAGTCTATGGGTTTGGAAATCAGCAAAGAGGATGTGAACGAGTTACTGGATGATCACAGGACTAGCTGACAATGGAAGAGCTTCAGTACTTCAACCAGCAGCAGCAGAAAGAAATCTCAGAAGAAATTTCTTTTTGGGAGGAAGAGTAAGACCCTGGAATCATTCCCTCTAGTGAAATCAAGGGCCTTCTTACCATGTGCTCAAAAATCCAGGCAGCTGTTGAGAAGTGGTATCCCAATAAAGCCCTAGTTCAGGGGTGTCAAACTGGTGGCCCATGGGCTGCATGCGGCCCCCAAGGTAATTTTTTGTGGCCCATGATGCTCTGAAATAAAATGAAAATAGTGAAAATTGTTATGAAGAAAATAGTGGTTAGGGGAAATCGAGGCAATACCGTACACACAATTCCCTCATTAACCCTTTAACTACTGAAGATGAGTATACACATGGCCCAGTGCCTTTCCTGGGGGCCTGTGGGCATGTATAAATACACTGACTCAGTTCTGACGATGTTTGTAAATGTGATGTGGTCCACGTGAATCTTGCCTGTTGCACCAAATGGCCCGTGTTTTAAT
>PVKE010047418.1:0-11931 GCA_004027555.1 Craseonycteris thonglongyai | reverse complement strand
GTAGGCACTGGTAGGCACTGGTAGGTGCCGTTAGGCACTGGTAGGCACTGGTAGGCACTAGTAGGCGCCGGTAGGCACTGGTAGGCACTGCTAGGCGCCGGTAGGCACTGGTAGGCACTGGTAGGCGCCGTTAGGCACTGGTAGGCACTGGTAGGCACTGGTAGGCACTGGTAGGCGCCGGCAGGCAGGGTCCAGCTGTGCATGAAGAAGAGCTTTGAAGCTGCCCAGAATGTGCTGTCTTGTGGTAGCGAGCTCCTGTCTCTAGAGGCATGCAAGCAGAACACGTCACTCACGCATCCAAACGGACCCACGCAGGGCACCGCGTTGGCTTAGTGCCGGGGGTGCAGAGCAGAGCGAGGCCCAGTGTGCAAGCAAGCACGTTAACAGGTAGCACCCATGCTGTTGCTGTCGTGAGTGTGCGAACAGGGTGGGAGTGTCTGAGTCTGCCTGGGGGTCTACAGCGGACTGTGACGTTGAGGATGCACCCACCCCTTCGTGGGGCCTTAAGGTGGGTTAGAAGTTTGCCCGGCAGACGGGGGCTGAGGAGGGGGCTGGTACGCGTGCATTCATTCAGGGCATATTTTCTGAATTCTATATATGAAGAGAAGGGCATGTTGCGGAAGACATGCAAGTATCAGGGGAGGATGGGACTGGGCGCTTTTAAACTTCAGATTGGCGTTCACCATGGGAAGGTCAGGATTAGTCTCCGTGGAGAGATGTGGCTGGGGGGACATTTTGGGCAGGCCTGCCTGTTGGATAGCACCTCTCCCTGCCCCTCCCCACTGCACTCCAGCTCATCCAGGGTCTGAGCTGATCTGGGAGGACAAGCTGCTGAGGAGGCCCTGGGAGCTGGTCTCCTAGCAACCTCCCAGACTGCCACCCCCAGGGCTAGGCCCACTCAGCGTGCCTTCTAATTCCTTAGCCTTGCGTTAATGGTGCGCTCCCCAGAGGGATGGGAGACGAGGGGGAGGTGGGCAGGAAGGGTGGTGGGCAGCCCCCTCATTCTCTCTCAAACATCCACAGCTGGGGATGGGGGGAGGGGGCACAGGGGGTGTTATTTAACTAACGATGCCACCTGCCTGTCACAGAGGCCAATTCACAGCCATTTAGACTACAGTGACCGTCAGCGACAGCTGGCATCACGCAATGATAGGCAGCTGGAAACGGAGTTCTCGCTGGTGGAGGCCACGGCACCGCCAAGGACGTGTTCTTGCCAGAACCTCACCTGAATCTGATCAAGCCCAGAGGTAACTCCAGGTTACAGGGATGCAACCCGATGGCATCTGTAGGGAAAATGCTACAAGCTTCATCAACCTAGGATTGCAAGGAGAATAAGAGGGAAAACACAAAACCTCTGAATGAAACAGAAGAGAAACTTATACATTCTCAGAGAAGCTCAAGAGAAATATCAACCGATTATAACACAGGGACTTTAGTGGAGTCCTGATTCTCACCAACAAAGTAGAAAACAACAATGACAATAACTAAGATGTTCATGAGACAAGTTGGGGATATTTGAACACTGACTGGATAATTAATGATGTCAGTGAGTGATTTTTAATTGTCAAGGGTGTTAAAATGGTATTGGGGTTATGCTTTAAAAAACCCTAATTGTTGAGAAATACAAACTGAAACATTAACGGATGAAATAACAAGATGTCAGGAGCGTGCTTTAAAATTGCCCGTGGTGGCGAGGAGGGGGTGGAGGTTTAGATCAACGAGACGGGCCCTGAACGGATCATTGTAGCTGGTGCTGACGGGCACATGGGACCCTTCTATGACACTCCTAATTTGAGTCATATGAAATTGCTGCTTTGGGGCCATTTTTGATCTTGAAAATGGCAATTTCATATGGTGCAAACCAATCCTTTGGTCCATGTTTGAAATTTTTCATAATAAAATATTTTTTTTAGAGCGAAAGGAGTGGTCCCCATCTGCTTTCCTGGGAGTCTCTGCCTTAGGAAAGTGGTATCCTAGGCTGGCACTGAAACCTGGAGGACTGTTATGAGAAAAGATGGAAACTCAGAGGCAGCTACAACCTGCATGAACGGTTTCTGTCAAAATATAATAATAATAATGATAAAATAAATGACATGGTTTGACAGCAAACACTCAACTTGCCTGAGGCATATTTGAACTGCAGAAGATGGCATCATTGACATTTTAATTGCTCAAGAAAGTAACAAAAAAATGAAAGGAATCCAAACAAAGGGTAGACGGGGCATCAGATGGAAATGCTTCTTGCTGAGGAAGGCACCCTCGGTTGGTTGTTCGAGGAGCATAGATCGTCCTCCACGTGCGTTGGCCCGAGAACCACGCACAGAGGCCAGCCCTGGACTTCAGTCCTGCATCCCAATGCCTCTGCACATCTCTCAGCCTTTGCAGCCACAGGGTTTAACCCCTGTTCCTCCTGCAAGATCCATGTTGGTGAGCAGCTCCCAGCGTGTGGCCCCAGCCCAAGCGTGTGACTGGGTAGGTGGAGCGTCAGGGTGCACAGGGCTCTGGACAGGGGACGGGCAGAGCAGGCTGGGGCCCCTGCCCCGCCCTGCTCACTAACTCCTTCGCTTCCCATCCCAGCTCCTTAGGAGTCCAGCCTTCTTTATGCCCTTTGCCAGCTCCAGCCTTTGAATCTCATTTTCTTCGCCCACTGGGGCGCGTAACTGCCTGCCTTCTACACAGTCAATGCCATTCTATTACGTACTAATTGCTTAGGTGTTATTTTGATGGATAGAACAGAGCACCCACCCTCTGGGCTCCTGTAGAACAAATTGACTTGCAGCCCACTCCACTGGATAAATAATAGATTGTCCTGTTGGAAAGCCCTGTCCAGGCCCTGGGACACCAATATTCCCTGTGTTCCTTGCTTGTGGCAACCGACTGCCTTTGTCTGAGTTCAGGAGGGCTCTTAGGGGGCACCTGCCCCGTCTGGTGACCTTGAGCTTCAGGTGGGGGAGAAGGGAGGGAGGTCAGCAGGAAAGGCTGTCACAGGCCCCTGTCCCACGGGGTTGTCATGTCTGCGGTTATCAGGGCCTCCCGTCAGGCTGGGAGCTCCAGGAGTACCCCATTGCTCTTCGTCTCTGTCACCCCGGGAGCCAGTGTGGGGCTTGACAGAGCTGGTGCTGTCATGTGCAGCCCACAGGAGGGGAGAGCTCGAAGACTGTGAGTCCAGCAGCTGCACCCCGCCTGCCGTCTGCTGTTCATCTGCCACTTGGGTTTGACTCTTGTTCCCGATAGCGCACACTGGTGACGTGCTAGGCCAGGCTCTGGCTTATTGTTTATTCGTAGTTAGTATTTCCACTTAAAATCTTGGGGGTGTTAGTAACTCAATGAATCCTCACAAGAGCCCCGTGAAGTATAATAGGTACACTCATCATCTGCATTTTACAGGAACCTGGAGCACAGACGGGTTAAGTAAAGCTGCTGGTAAGTGACCCTCAGCCAAGCTGCCTCTCCTGGCTCTCTCAGATCCAACCCTTCTGCTCGTTCTCTGATGTCATTTGCCTGCCTGGATCATCATAAAGTAGCGTTCACCCTTGCTGATCCTGCACCCCACCAGCCAAAGTTTCTGAGCACCATCCCTCCTCATACATACCTTGAAATGCCTAGAAGCTACATTCAAGCACCGCTATCAGGAATTAAAATCTCGAGGCCCGGATCTAGACTTAGTGCAAGGGCCTTCATTAGTGATGGAAATAAACCCACTTCTCAATTAGTCTTCCTGAGAATTTCAGATTAGGAGCAAGGGGTAATTGCTTGTTAGATTTGTCCCTGGTTTTATCTCAATGCCGCTGGAAGTCAAGGTTATCCTCAGAAGAGAGGAGGGTCAGCGTTGCCATTTGCTTGTTTTTCTCCTGTGCTTACATGATTAGTACTCTGCAGCCAGTAGACTCTTTGCAGGAGGAGTTTAACCACCTCCCCACCTGCTGAGAGTTAATTTAATAAAAAATAGAGAGTTTGCAAACCCAGTTGCCGGGGCAAACCCAAACTACCAAACATTGAAACACTAATGATAAAGGTACTTCCGTGAACCCCTCCGCCCTGTAGCCAGCTGATCTGGGACAACCTCAGTTTGTAAATGAAACATTTATGAAGCTTCATTTCATTCCTAATTCTTTTTAAATATTTACTTATTTATTTTTAATTGTTTTTCGACAGAGAGAGAGAAACACACACACACACACAGACAGGGAGAGAACTGAACTGGGGGAACTCCCAGTTCAGCACATGGTTCCACACGGGCTGTGGCCGTGGCCGGGATTCGATCCCCGGTCCCCAGCGCTACAAAGTGAGCGCTCAACCCACTGAGCTATCCCGGCCTCCCCTCATTCCTAATTCTTACATAAGATCTGAATAAAAATTCTGATCTTGTTTCTAATATCGTCTTCTTGCCCTCAAACAAATTAGCTTTCATACTCATAGTAGTTTATTTCTTTGTTTCTCTAATGTTTATTACCACTTTGCCTGTGGTTTTCCTGAGTTCTTACACATGATTCGGTCATTTTTACACAGATTAAAATAAAATCTTTGGTCAACCAATTAAACATCGAACAATATCTATAGCCAGTTATTGGATTAAGTAGATACATGCTCAGAAATGCACATAGTTCTCAAAAATACTTTATTAGGGGTATTAAGTTCAAAATCGCTGATCTGTGTTTAGTATAAGGTGACCAGATTTTAACATTGGTAAAGCGGGACACCATTGACCGGGGGGGAGGGGGTTCTTGATTAAAAATTTGGTCTATCTCCCACCGTTCCCTAGCTTGTCGTGCATTCTTTCCAAAAATCGGGACTTTTTAAAAATGCTGCAGGACACAGGACAAACTGTTAAAAATTGGGACTGTCCCGCCAAAAGCGGGACGTCTGGTCACCTTAGTTTAGTATTACACATGCTAGAAATTCTACGCTTGATTTTAAGAGATCAAGTAAACAAATGCTCTGAAGGGCTTACAATTCTTTTAAATGGCTCCTACTTACCTGTCACTTGTTGGGTCAACATATAGAAAGTGTCAGGCATGGGTCTTAGGTGGTCATTGGCTGGAGTGATCACGAAATTAGTGGGTCCAGTTGGACTTGCGTCTCCCAAAGAAACAGATTTGATAGGGTAAGCACCTGAATCTTGGGGAAGGCTAAAGGACACACAGATAGTTAATGGTGGAGCTGGATTAAAAGTCAGGTCTTTCCCCACCACCCCCCAAAAGATTTATTATATTGTTTTTGACACAGAGACAGAGATAGAGACTGACAGAGAAAAGGGGGAGGGCCCAGAGCCGTCTCCATAGTTGCACATCATCAGTTTTCTACATAGTTTCACTCCACAGGTGGGTGTGGGGCTGCGCAGGGCAGGAACTGGGCCCCTAATGTGGGCCCGGCAAGCACTGATGTGTGGGCACACCCCAGTTCAGCATATGGGTCCGCACGGGCCGGGGCCAGGATTTGATTCTTGTACCCTGGGACTGCAAAGTGAGCACTCAACCCGCTGAGCCATCCCAGCATCCCTGACTTATTTTATTTTTATTTATTTTTTAAAGATTTTCCGTATTTTCCGGCGTATAAGACGACCGGGCGTATAAGACGACCCCCTAATTTTACAGTTAAAACATAGGTTTAAGCCTATATTCGCTGTATAAGACTACCCCCCACTTCTGAGGCTATAGTCTTATACAGTGAATATAGGCCTAAACCTATGTTTTAACTGTAAAATTAGGGGGTCGTCTTATACGCCCGGTCGTCTTATACGCCGGAAAATACGGTTATTATATTGTTTGAGAGAAGGTGAGAGAGAGGGCCCAGAGCAGCCTCCATAGTTGCACATCATTAGTTGGGACATGGTGTCATTCCATGCGGGTGGATGTGGGGCCGCCAGGGGTGGGAACTGAACCGGGAGCCTCCTACCCGGGAGGTGAGGACCTTCACCGCTGAGCCATCCCGGAGGTTACCAGTTGCTCTGCAGTTCAGCATACGGGGTGGCACGGGCCGGGGACAGGAATTGAACTCTGGACCTCAGGATTGGGAGGCAAGTGCTCAACTGCTAAACTATCCCAGCATCTCCTAAACATGACTTCTTCCTCTCTTCTCATGAACCAGCTCAGAATGCCAGGTCCCTCATGAGACTTTCTGCAACCTCCTCAGGCAAAATTAATGAGTCATTCTGTGTTGTGCTCCCAGGGCACTTAGCCTAGACTGTGTCCTAATCACAAACTGCATTGTGATTTCTTTGTTTACACATCTCCTCCAGGCACCTTGCCTAGAGCCGGTGCTCAGCAGGGTGAGTGGCTTGAATGAATGTGTAGCATGCAGATGCATCAAACATCTGTTCTAATAAAGGCTGGATGTCTGCAGAAAGGTGTTGCAATAACACGTTAACCTCCCCATCCAACTTCAAGTCTCAAAGCAAACTGTTGGCCTAGTTACAACTTTGGGTCCCTGCCAGAGACCGCTCTTAGACAAGGCTCCAGTTTTTGCACTGGTACAAATGACCTCACTTGCACGGGCCCTGCATCTCCTACCGCATGAGGTTCAAGTCTTGACTCTGTCTGGAACTGGGTATGTGGCCTTGGACATGTCACACACATATGCATACAACCTGCTTCTCCCCACCCTCCACCACACACACACACACCTCTGCTTTGGCTCAGAGAGCTGTATCTGGAAGTGAATGGGGGATCACTCTTGTCCGAATGGTGGCCCAAGGGAAGCTGGGTGCAGGGACCCGAGGCTGGGGCAGGCAGTCCTACGACTTCTCTGAGGTCCCGTGACGTTCATGCCGGCAGACTCCTAAAATGTCAGAGACGTGGGCCCACGCCTCAGCTCTACCCGCCTTGGTCAGCTCAGCCCATCCAGTCTCGCTGCTCCAGACAGACACCCCAAAGGCAGGGCCACGATGAGACATTCTGAGGCACTATATTTGGAAGAGATTCTGGGGACTGCCATCACCCCACAAGTCACACAAAAGTGAAACCCTACGGGAAATACCATAGTCCAACCGAGGTCTGGTGTTTCTCGTGGCTATTACTTTGATAGGGATAACGTATCAAAATCTTTTTAAATTTTTTAATTTTTCTTCATTTATTGTTGGCACCCCTGTTGTCACATTCAGTACCTGCTGGGCCTCCTGCTGTAGGGCCTGGGGGGCAAGTGATGCTCATCTGAAAGCACCTTGAAAACTGCAGGTCCCTGGAATCTGTGGGAGTGGAGCCTTGTTCCTGCCCGTGTGGGTGGGTGGGTGGGTGCTGAGCTTCTCTCACACGTGGTTGCAAAGGAGCCGGACCTCACAGCTGCTGCTCCCTCTGCCCGATGGCGCTTGGAGGAGGCAGGAAGTCTTGCATGCTGCCCAGTGTGGAGGTGAGGGTGTGACCAAGGGCACTGGGGACTGGGGATGGAGAGGCTGCGCTGTGAGGAAAGCCAGCAGGGAGGTGCCACCTGCCTCATCCCGTGGGCACTGGGTGAGGCGGAATATGTAGAACAAGGCCAGGTGTTTCCTGGCAGCAGGCCTCAGAGCCACTGGCTGTGGTGGCGGCGTGGGGGATGGGCAATGGGGGCTTGGTCCTGGGGAAGCTCGTCTTCTGATGTCCCCATAGAGGCGGTGAAGCGGAACAGTTAAAAAGTCTGCAGTTTAGACCCAGATTGCACAGAGTCAAATCTGGGCTCTATCATGCACGGGCTCCATGACCTTGAGGAAATTCACTGTACAATTCCTGAGACAGGAATTGGTCCAAACTAAAAGAGATGAAATAAGCTACCTAGTCCAGCAGCTTTGTCTCACAGAGGATGCTGCTGAGCATGCTGGGTGGGGGAGGAGCTCTCCAAGAGGCCCAGCAAGTAGGAGGTGCTCACGCATGAGCCAAGGACTTCTGACTCCCATCTGAGCACTTCATCCATTACATCATATTGAATATTGGGTACAAATAATATCCACCCACCATTTCCCTCATTCTACCACTCAACCACCCATTATCCATTATCCACAGATACACTGAGTCCTTCACTTGTTCATCCATATACCTCATCCTATCCACCCATCCATCTATCATCCATCCATCCATCCATCCTTTATCCACCCATTTACCCACATCCTGGTTTTTTTTTAAAGATTTATTTTTATTGTTTTTGACAGAGAGAGAGAGAGAGATAGAGAGAGAGAGATACAGAGACAGAGACAGAGAAAAGGGGGAGGGCCCAGAACAGTCTCCATAGTTGCACATCATTGGTTTTTCCACATAGTTTCATTCCACAGGTGGGTGCGGGGCTGCACAGGGCAGGAGCTGGGCCGGCGTCTCACCCCAGTCATAACTGAACTGGGGGCACTTCCCGGTTCAGCATATGGGTCCACATGGGCCGGGGCTGGGATTCGATCCTTGGTCCCTGGGGCTGCAAAGTGAGCGCTTAACCCACTAAGCCATCAACCCACTGAGCCATCCCAGCTTCCCCACATCCTGTTCATCACCCATCTATTCATACATCCATCTGCCTATCTTTCCAACCAACCACCTCCACATCCATCAATCCAGGGGAATGACCGCTTGTATATAACCAACAGTGTTTGCCATACGGTGTGAGACTTTTCAGTTATTACGATTTAAACTCTAGTTTCTAGTTCAATCCAAAGTGGTTACTAAATTGGTATTAAGTTCACAGCATTGTGCTAAGCATCCCTGAATAAGAATAAAGATTCATGAAAAACAAACAAACAAACAAACATGAAATTTTTCTCCTAAAGAGATACAACAACTAAAAGCAATTCAAGACCCTGGGTAGAATCTTAGACTGGGAAAATGAAAGAATTATATAGGACACTATTGAGACAATTGATGAGATTTTAATATGTCTAATTTCATAATTTTTATAAACATGTTGTGGTTATATAAGAGAATGTCCTTTTTTAAAAAATTTTTAGAAAATTCACACTGAAATATTTAGGGATAAAGAAGCATGATATCTCTGACTTACTTGCAAATGGTTAAAAAAATTTTAATCATATATGTAAAATGTATACACAATAAACATGCTCAATTGAGAGAGAGAGAAAAGGGAAAGAGAGAGAGAAAGAGATTTGAATCAAAGACAGAAGGAAGAAACTTGGATTATTCCTGCAAATTTTCTGTCTTTTTAAAATGATATAAAATAAAAAGTCAACTTCTTAAATCCAGTCTTTTTCTCTTGTGCTTTAAAATTACGTGAGTGATCTACCCAGTGGAAACCCAAACACGAGGAGGAGAACAGGATGCATTGATCTGTGTGTTCCTGTTCCCCTCCCCCGTCCAGCAATGCACATAATGAAGAACTAAAGGCGAGCGGAAGAAAGCTTGTAGGGAGCAGGGAGCAGGGTTGAGACGGGCTTGTGGGCGCTGCTACTTCAGGATGTGTGAGAACGCAGGCATTGCAGAGGAACTTCTGAGAAGTCTGCTAGGGGTTATGAATTTGACTGTTTTACAAGGATAAGGATTGAAATGTCTTTTAAAATTAGTTTTGGTTGATAGATGGCCTTTGAGTGCAACTTCATGCAAAGACTGATTCACATGGAGCCCTGCATTTTATGAATTTTATAACTCCTCCCCGTTGGTTAGCGCTACGACAGAGGTGATGGGCTGGTCAGAGGAAGTCTGCCTCCACGGTCACTGGAAGATGCTGGAGGTAAAGCGTGAGGTTTAAGTGGCAGCTGGCCAGGCAGAGAGGAAGAGGAAGCCATGGGCATCCAGGGGAGAAAGGGGAAAGGCGCAGAGGAGGCGGCTATTTATGGAGCACTGTACCTTATTTTACTTAATCCTTACAATATCCCTGCTGACTACTTACCATCAGTTCTATTTTACAGGTAAGGAAACTGAGTCACAGAGAGATTGCCCATACCACTGGTCAGTGGCAGAACCAGGGACTTCACGGCTCCAGGAGCTGTAGGGAGAGATGGGAAGGGAGAGCCAGGAGGGGAAGACCTCAAACGCTAGGAGTAAGAGCCCAGATTTGACTGACATGGATTCCCAACATACTCCTAGCCGGGAAGGGGCTGTGAAATGTTAAGAATTGGGGCCAGGGGTTCACAAGCTTACTCAGCTACAACAGCAGAGGTGACAAAGCCAGCCGCCTGGTGGCAGACCCCTTAGCCTGAACCATTCTGCTCAGCACAGGAACTGCTTCTTCCGCCCTGGCACCAGGCACGTTTCTGTGCAGAGAGAAGGAGCTGTGATTCTGTGTGGGCAGACTCCCATTGTGAACCTGCCAGCTGCGGCTTCCTGCTCCCTCCCGCCGCAGGATGAGGGAAACGGCTCCCTTTCCTCCTTGCAGAATGGGCGATGACTGGGCACACCAGCTGCTCTGTTAACTCAGCCTCACGCTGCTCGGTAACTGGGACGGCCGCCCTGCTCCCTGGGCCAGCCCGGACAGCAGAGCCGGCCCTTCCTGGATGGGCAGAGGCGCTGAGCATGCGACCTAAGGGGCCAAGAGAAAGCTGAGGTCTGGAGGCATGGCTTGAGAATAGGGTGAGGGGAGCAATGAAAGCCAGGAAAAAGTCATTTGATGTCAACAAAGTGGAAGAAGGATTTTCCTGGCTGGGCCAGGGCTCTGTCTCCTGTCAGTGGGCGGCAGATGAGGACACGGCTCTGCAGTATGGCAGAGCCACGAGATGGAAGGAGCCTGGGTCTCCACAAGGCAGTGAGGAGGACAGTCCACCAACCACCCTGACTACCTATGCAGGACCAGGGTGAGCAGAGGTGATGTTTGTGGCTGTGATCTGTTACGTGGTTGGACCTGCTTGTTGCGGGAGTTAGTCTACTCTATTATGCTGTCTGAATAATCAAGCTGTCCTACGAAGAGCACCCTACTCCTCCTGGATCTACCATTTCACTCTGTCATCTTGGACCAGTTTTCTGGGTCTCAATTTTACCATCTGTGAGAAAAAAGAACCAGTTAAGTGATTTCCAAAGTGCCCTCTATTATGCAGTTTTATTTTCGGAAAGGAAGGCGGCAATCCTTGAGAACAGAAATCCACACCAAGAGTTCAACAAAATGCCCCCCAATAGCCCTACTGATGACATGGTAAAATGTAACTTTGCAAGTTGTAGGTAGAGATGGGTCTCTACCTGGGAGGTTTCCAGGGGGGCAGTGAGCCTCTCTAGGAATTCTGAGTAACTCCGATTTCCTGGTCAGGCTCTCTCCCCAGGGCACCCTGGAGGAATGAGCTGGTGCTGGGATGGCCCCCCGCACCTCCCAATGCTCTTCCTGGGGCTGGGAGAGCAGGCACGGGTCCGCCAATGTCGGGGAACGCAGCCAACAGTGGGGCCGGGGAGGTGTGGGCAGCTGGCATTGCCCGGGCCCTGACCTCAATCAGGAAGGTCGTGTGGACTGCAGACAGAGGGGAAGGGGACGTGGGGGAGGCCCTGTGGGGTCTCCAGAGCAGGGATCTGTGCCACCTGTGTCCCCTGCCTGCCCCCTACCCCACCCTCATTTTATCAGCAGCACATGGAATTTCTCAGACAAGAGAGACTGTCCGGACACCATAGTGAAGTCCCACCGAAATCCTCAGTCTGCCCGTTACTGTGTGAGCTGGGTCAGTCACCCAACGTCTCTGGGCCTCCACGTCACCATCTGTAACATGAGGGCGATCACAGTACCTACCCCACAGGGCTGGGGGCGTTCAATGAGTTCATGCGTGTAAGACACTTAGGAGAATGCCTGCTACACCGGGGCTGTGCGGAACGTATCCAGCCACGCGCCGGTCCTTGATGTCTTGACAAAGGCTGGATTTTTTTCCGGACAGCCCTCGGGTAGTGTGTGCTAAGTAAATGTTAGCCACTGCGCCTAAGGGCAAGGGCTCAGGGAAAGAGGGACCAGAGAAAGGAAAAAGAGATACACAGAGAAACGCCAAGAGAAGGAGAAAGGGGAAGCCGGGATGGCTCAGTGGGTTAAGCGCTCGCTTTGCAGCCCCGGAGCCTGAGGATC
>PVKE010047417.1:0-11931 GCA_004027555.1 Craseonycteris thonglongyai | reverse complement strand
GGGGACAGTTGTGGGGGGAGGTGGGAGTGGGCACTAGATATAAGGTGATGGAAGGGGAACTGATACTGAGTGATGGGCACATAATACGATGCATGAATGATGTGAGGTGGACTTGTACATCTGTAAACTGTCTAATTGTTACCAACCAATGTAACCTCATCAAATTTAACAATAAATTAAAAAAAATAAAAAAATAAAATAAATAAATAAAAAATAAAAAGGCAAAAAAAAAAAAATAACACAAAAATGCACTTGTATTATTGAAGGAGAAGTTATGTATTTTTATATAATTTAAATAAACTTTTAATTTTGGAATAATTTTAGGTTTACAGAATTGTCTCAGATAGTACAGAGACTTTCCACCTATCTCCCACCCAGTTTTCCCTATTATTAACATGTTACTTTAGTGAGGTACATTTGTCATAATTAATGAATCAGTATTAATACATTATGATTAAATAAAGGCCATACTTGATGCAGATTTCATTAGTTTTTCCCTAATGTCCATTTTTTTGTTTTTTATTTTCCAGAATTCCATACAGGATACCGTATTATATTCATCTGTCATATTTCTTTAGGCTCCTCTTGCTGTGACAGCCTCTCTGACTATTCTTGTTTTTGATGACCTTGACAGTTTTCAGAAGTACTGGCATTTTGTAGACTATTCCTCAGTTTGATTTTGCCTGATGTTTTTCTCGTGATTAGGCTGGGCTAATGTGTTCGGGGGAGGAGGACCACAGAAATGAATGCCATTCTCATCACATTATATAAAGGTTGCATACTATCAGTATGACTTACACTATTGAGGTTAGCCTTGGTCAACTGGCTTGAAGTCGTGTTTGTCTGATTTTCCACTGTAAAGTTATTTTTTTCTTCTCCCTTTCCATACTGTACTCTAAGCTTGTCCAACCCACAACCCACAGCCCACATGCAACCAAGGACACCTTTGAGTGTGGCCCAACACAAATTTGTAAACCTTCTTTAAAACATTATAAGATTTTATTTTTATTTTTTAGTTCATCAGCTATTGTTAGTGTATTTTATGTGTGACCCAAGACAATTCTTTTTCCAATGTGGCCCAGGGAAGCCAAAGGTTGGACACCCTTGATCTAGAAGGAAGTCATGCTTAAGGAGTGAGAAAATGTTCTATACCTCCTTAAACTTAGAGTAGCTACATGAATGATTTTTAATTCTTTTGCACAGGTTACCTGTCCATTATTTCTTATTTACTTATTTATGTAATTATCCGTATTGATGCGTTGTTACTTATTTTATACATTGAGTTATAATTCAAAAATATTTTTTTTCTAAACTGTTCACTTTGGCAACTGGGAGCTCTTTCAGTTGGCTCCTGGGTCACCTCCATCACATCACTGTAGTGTGTGCAATTTTTTTTTTAGCTTTTTCTTACAATCTGGCATTATAGAATGCTGTAAGGTTATCTCGTACACATCCTGCCTCTGTCCTAGAATCAGTCATTTCTCTGAGGAGCCTGGTTTATGTCACGGGAGAACAGTATTAAGAGACCAAGATCTTTGCTTATGAATGAGTGGATCCCATTATATATGTGTACCACATCTCCTTTATGCAATTATCTGGCAAAGGACACTTTGCTTGTTTCCATGTCTTGGCCACTGAATAATGCTGCAATGGATTAGTGAAAAATATATCTTTGAAGGTAAATATTTTCAGATTTGAGGGGGTAGATACCCAGAAAAGGGATCACTGGGTCATATGGTAATTCTATTCTTAATTTTTTGAGGGACTTCCACACTGTCCTCCATAGTGGTTGTACCAATTTACATTTGCACCAGCTGTGTATGAGGGTTCCTTTTTCTCCACAGCCTCTCCAGCACTTGTTATTCCTTGTCTTGTTGATTATAGCCATTCTAGCAGGTGTGAAATGGCATCTCATTGTGGTTTTGATTTGCATTTTTCTAATTGCTAGTGATGTTGACCAACTATCTTTTCATATTGTCCATTTGTATGTCCTGTAGGGAGAAGTGTATGCTCAGCTATTCTGCCCATTTTCTAATAGGGCTTTTGTTGTTGTTGTTGAGTTGTATGAGTTCTTTATAGATTTGGATATTAGCCCCTTATCAGAGTTGCCATTTGCAAATATCTTCTCCTATTTGGTTGCCTCAATAAGTCAGACAGAAAAACTCAAGAAGCATATGATTTCACTCATATGTGAGATATGCAACTGAAAGCAACAGATGAACAAGGCAATCGATCAAAACCTCATAGACACAGAAAACAGTTTACTTGTTACCAGAGGGGAAAGAGGGAGAGAGGAGGTTGAGGAGGGCAAAAGGGGTCAGATATATGGTGACAGAAGATTTGACATTGAGTAGTAAGCACACATGCATATAATAAATGATGTCTTATAGAATCGTACTCTTGAAACCTGTATAATTTTACTACCCAATGCCATCTCAATGAATTTAATATAAAAATAACTTCAAAACTCCCCCTCCCAAAAAGGAAGGGATTTCTTTGGTTCATTGCTGAATTTGTTTGGTTCATTTTTTTTTTAAAGGTTTATTTTTATTGTTTTTGACAGAGAGAGAGATACAGAGACAGAGAGAAAGGGGAGGGCCCAGAGCAGTCTCCATAGCTGTGCATCATTGGTCTTTCCACACAGTTTCATTCCACAGGTGGGCACAGGGCTGCGCAGGGCAGGCACTGGGCTGGGGTCTCACCCCGGTGAGAACTGAACTGGGGGCACACCCCAGTTGAGGACATGGGTCCGCACAAGCCGGGGCTGGGATTCGATCCTTGGTCCCTGGGGCTGCAAAGTGAGTGCTTAACCCACTGAGCCATCTCGGCTTCCCCTGTTTGGTTCATTGACACAGTTATTTCAACTGTGTCAGCTCAATAAGTATGGGTTGAAAGAAGGAATATTCTCTATCTTCAGTGGAATGCATTTCTTAGCACTTTTTGGGAGCTGAACTCTCAGCTTCTACTGCCCGCTTTTAACCTAGAACCTATTTACCACTTAGTGTCTCTATTCCATTTGGTGTTCATTGAGGTATATATCCACATTTTTATTTCTGTCTATATCTTTTTTATTATTATTAATATTTGTTTACTATAGGTATTTGGAAGAAGGCATATAACATAAAATTATTACACAATCCTGATCATAAATTAATTTTATTTTATAATTTTTTGACAATGTTTTTCTTTGTTTGCTATTTCTCTTCATTAGAATGGTTATTATATGAAGTGTTTGAATTTATATAACTGTTTTCAGGGTTATTTAAATATGTTTATCCTTTTGCTGCTATTATCTTTTTCCTCTGACTTTTGAAAGGAATTCTACCATTGTTATCTCATTCACACCTCTGTATTTTTACTATTTAGTCTGCTGTTCCATGTCTTTCTCTTCAGTTTTTAATATAGCAATCATGTGTTTTTTTTTAACCTCCTACTATCTTTACTGATTTTAGGTTGTTTATTATTAGTGATTGCTGTAGTTTCCTGATTAATTTTTATCTTGTAATTTCTTTAAAAGCTTTATTTTATGTTTGAGGGGTGAAAGAGAGAGAGAAGGGGGGAGGGTCCAGAGCCATCTCCACAATTGTACATCATTCGTTGTGATATGGTTTCATTTCACACAGGTGGATATGGGGCCATGCAGGGCAGGAACCAAACCTGGGGCCACCCTCATGGGAGGTGAGAACCTTTACTGCTGAGACATCTCTGAGATTACCAGTTGCGCCGCAGTTCATCATATGGAGTTGCACAGGTCGGAGTCAAGAATCGAATCCTGGACCTCACGATTGGGAGGTGAGCACTCTACAGCTGAGCTGTACCTGTATCGCTTTATTGCACAATTAATACGTACCATGTATATTTTCCAGGGCATAAGTGATTTATTTCATTTAAAATGCACAGTAGCCGAATTAGGTACATATTACTATCACTCCATGCTACAAATGGAATATGGAGACAAGATAGTTTTAGTAACTGGCCAATGATCATGAGTAGTTCATAAGTAGCAGAGCTCTGATTTGTACTTGTTGAAGCCGAGTCTTAACCACTTCTCTCCATTGTGTGGCAGTAGGTAAAACGTTCTCTTGTATTTCCTTGAGAGGAACATTAGAAAGTTTTTGAATTGTTTTCCTACTTCTTGCCTTGTTTCTTTTGTTGGAGAATAGTATTTAGAAAGCAAGATCTGTTGTGGTGACTGAGATCTAACCACTTCATAGAAAATATTTGTGTAGATTCTTTAGCATTTTCCCTTGCCTTTGTACTTTCTGGACTTTTTAACATACTCTGTGATATTTATTCATTCCCATTCTCTCTCTCACACACATGCACGCACACACACACACCCTTATTGGGGAGGATATATATCGGTGGTTAGCAATACCAACTAACGTGTTTTCTCTCAGAATTTGTGATCCCTATTTGAACTAATATTCCATACATATAAGAGAGAGAAAGGAGCTATGGGTTTCTTGTCATATTATGTCATAGTCCAGATATCTAGCTACTTGCAGAGGCAAGTGGGGAGTAAGAACAGAAGAAATTTGCAACCAGGAGTTCCCTTTTTCTGCTTGAGGTTTTCTTTTCTATATTTGGTGTGGTAATTGACAGTGTTCAGCCAATGCACTTGCCTCCCTCAGGGCCCCTATAACTTCCCAGGAGGAGCTTCTATTACAAACAACATTCGAGTGAGCATCATTTGCATTTCTGTTAGGTATGTCCTGTGGTACCCATTGCATTTTCCAGGCCTGATGAGACTGAGAGGCACTTCCTAATTTACCTATGACCCACACCTACATGTGATTTTTGCCTAACTTAAGGAGTATTAGTGACATTCCACTGTAAGACCTCACAGGGAGGTTATTGCCTTTCATGCAGGTAGTAGGTGATCAGGATGGTCCTAACCTCTGAACAATTCTGTTTGCATAAATTTCTCAAAATTCTTGGTAAATGTCTGGAGTATCTAGTCTTTAGCAAAGAATACAGTTTTCTCTTTTTTTCTGAAATGGCATTTTAAAGATTTATTTTATTGCTTTTGACAGAGACAGAGAGAAGGGGAAGGGCCCAAAGCAGTCTCCATAGTTATATGTCGTCAGTTTTTGACAGGGTTTTTGTTACACACAGGTGGGTGGGGGCCATGCAGGGTGGGAACTGGGCTGGGGGACTCCCGCATGGGAGACTCACCCCCTTGAGCCAGGGGCTGAACCTGGGGGTGAGAACTAAACTGGGGGCCTCCCACATGGGAGCACACTCTAGTTCAGCATATAGGTCTTCACGGGCTGGGGCCAGGATTCGATCCTCAGTCCTTGAGGCTACAAAGTGAGCGCTTAACCTGCTGAGCCATCCTTGCTTCCCCTACAATGCCATTTTAATAGGAATTGAGAAGTGGGACTAGAAAAGTTTGATACATTTATTCAAATTGGCTCTTTACCCATAATCCTAAGTAGCAAATTACAAGCAAAAACTAGAGTATAACTTGTGTAATTTTCCAAACACAGTGTTCTCGAGTTCTCATTTAATAGTTACATGTGCTGGCAGCAGATTTTGAGTTTTGGCAAGTTCCTTGCAAAAACTGTTCATGGAGACCCTGTAAATTCAGCA
This sequence comes from Craseonycteris thonglongyai, assembly GCA_004027555.1. Classification (NCBI taxonomy): domain Eukaryota; kingdom Metazoa; phylum Chordata; class Mammalia; order Chiroptera; family Craseonycteridae; genus Craseonycteris; species Craseonycteris thonglongyai. The sequence continues at coordinate 6,336 of PVKE010047417.1, read as the reverse complement.
GTAGACATTATTAGGAGGGTTTATTCCTGGTAGAGATGGGGGCCTAAGTCTTAGCAGAGTGCTGGGGGGAGAAGCTAGCTTCAATTGTCTGTAAACTGGCTTCATTAGAAAGGCTGTGCAGCAATGAGCAATTCTATTTAGAATGGCTGCTGCTCATCTTTCTACCCAGATAATCAGCCAATAGCAACGGGAAAAAACAGATGTAGCATGTGAAGGGACATTCTGCTTTTGAAACTCCAAGTTATTTCAAACTCCAATATTATTCCCAACAAGCCTGAAAGTAAAAGAGGTAATGACCTTGAAATCTTTGTGTAATGCAAAGACCTGAAGAGAGTTGAGCACTGGACTTCTACCAAAGAAGAGCCCCCAAAGCAAAGTGTCATATAAATGGGAATTTTTGCTTCTTTTTTCTTGTTGTCTTTCATATAGTCTCTTGCCTCTTTGTTAAATATCAAAGATATTTATGCTTAAACAACTGTTGTCTCCCTCTCAGTGCATCCTCTCCTTCTGGCAAGGAAGTCACTCTGCGAATTGGTGGCACTTTCCATGGCAACAGACTGTGATGTCAGAACTGCAGTGCGAAGCAGTTAGATTTTGGAGGTGCCACAGTTGGGAACCTGAAGCTCCAAGGATGGTGATGAGGCAGAGCAGCTGTTGTAAAAACTAAATAAATAAATAATAAAAAAATTTCCATAAAGACCTAGTGTCTAATGTGTGCCCTCAGAGGTCCGGTGCTGAAAGCAGGTGACAGACCAGGAAGCCAGGCGAGGGGAAAAGGGAAGCGGTATGTACAACAAGATTTTAAAGGAGAGGTGTGTTGATGAGGACAGTTTGCAGAAGCCCGCATCCAGATGGCTGGCACCCTGCCACATTCTGTTGCTTGGAGTCTTCACAGGTGCTCTTTAAACTGTACAAGGGAGATGCTCCCAAGGCCCAGAATGTCCCTCCCGGAGAGAGACAAAGGAGTCAGGACGGAGAAAAAGAGCAAACTCTGCTTTCCTGTCTCATCAAGCAGGAGTGTGCAGCTTCTACAGTGTTTCTGCTTTCAAGGAAAGAGCAACTTGACATTCAAACCTCTGAGACCCAGGAACTGAGGATGCTTTATGGAGGAGGACACCTTAAGAGTGTGTTGGGTTTTCAGTGAGAGCATCCAAAAGGGGACCGTGCCTGGTGGCCCCTAATGTCACTGGTGGAAACAATCTGGGAGTATTTTGAAATGGCCTCTTAGATTCTTTGCCTGTTCTTTGCAGGTTCCATGTTGAATATGTAAAGGATGGAAGCAATACCTGTGAAAAAGCATCGATGAAGTTCCAAAATACCCATTTTGGTGATACAGTATGGATAAATTTGGACTGCATATGGCTTCTTATGTAAAGGAAAATTTCTTCTCCTTTTAGTAACACATTGTCTGCTGCCTGTGCTTAGCACCTTCTGCCATATGCTCCTTAAAACAAGCTGCTGCAATTCAAGAACTAGCCCCAGTAATTAAGATCAAATGAGCCAGAGGAAGAAAATGAGCTGGGAGAACCACATGCCTATGGAGCTCAGCCTTTTTATATTTAAAAACAGAAAATAAAAACTATATGCCACTAGACTACTCAGTGGATTTATAGGCAATCCACACTCAGGATTATTGTTGGCAGTGCTGTGTATATTTTTTAAAGATTTACTTTTACTTTTTTTGACAGACAGAGAGAAGAGAGTGGGCCCAGAGCAGTCTCCATAGTTGCATGTCATCGTTTTCTACATAGTTTCTTTCCACGGGTGGGTGCAGGGCTGTGCAGGGCTGGAACTGGGCCATAGGCATCCTGCATAGAGTTTGCCCCAATGAGAAGTGGACTGGGGTCACACCCCAGTTCAGCACATGGGCCTGCATAGGCTGAGGCCGGGATTCGATCCTCGAACTCCGGGGCTGCGACAAGCACTCAACCCTCTGAGCCATCCCGACATCCCCAGATGCACATAGTTCAAATTTTTCTCTGTTTGATTGATTAGCTAGCTCCCTGGAAATATTCGCTGTTGGATCCTGTGCATCTCTATGCAATACAAATTGATACTCAAGGTTCTCAACCAGATACTATTTATTTTATAAAAATATACAATATAAGGGGAAACTCAGTGGGTTAAGTGCTCGCTTTGAAGCCCCAGAGACCGGGGATTGAATCCCAGCCCTGGCCCATGTGGACCCATATTCTGAACTGGGGTGTGCTTCCCATGTGGGAGACCCCAAGTTCTGTTCTCGCCCCCCCGAGTTCAGCCCTTGGCTCGAGTGGGTGTGTCTTCCATGTGGGAGGCCCCCAGCCCAGTTCCTGGCCTGCACAGCCCCTGCCTACCTGTGCGGAAGGAAACCATGTCGAAAACTGATGATGTACAACTATGGAGACTGCTCTGGGCCTTCCCCTTTCTCTCTGTCTCTGTCTTTGTCTCTCTCTGTGTCTGTCAAAAAATATACAATGTAACATGGAAGAAACTACATGGTAGTTTGAGATTAAGCCTTTAAAATCCTTGGAGATATTTGGCCTCTTATCCTTATATAATAAATAGCAAAGATGAGGTTCTGAGAGTGTGCATTTCCTATAATCACCAAGCGAGCTAGAGACAGAGCTCAGATTAGAACAATTTCTGACTCACCTCTTTGGACAGCAGTCCTCAAACTTGAACTTGCATCAGACATTCCTAGAGGGCTTGTTAAAGTACAGATCATTGGTACCTCCTACCCACCACCCTGACACCCAGAGTTTCTTTCAATAGGTCTGGGTTAGGGCCCAAAATCTCGCTTTCCAAACAAGTTCCCGGGTGAGGCTGATTAAGAGGTCTGACTAAGTAGTCTAAAGGTCACACTTAGAGAAAGGATGGTTTAGTTCTATTTTCTTTTTTTCACATTGGGATCTCTCATTGTGTGGTGAGACCTATTCATATATCAGAATCACTTGATTTGGGGGCCCTGCTTATTAGAAATATAGATTATTGGGCACATCTTAGGGTTATTGAATCTGAATGTCTAGAGGTGTGATGCTGGGGTCATCATTGTATACAGTCATCAGTTACCCTTGGTCATTTCTCAACACATCAAAGTTCAAATATCACATTATCTGACCACATTGCTTCCCTTCAAAAAGTAAAAGATTAAACTCAGTGAGATGATAAAATTCTCAGTTGTCTGACTTCTCCTCTGTCCTTTTTAATCTCACAGCAAATAATCTAAGGTGAGAAGAAATAAAAACCTGTATCCAAGATTGGGGAAAGGAAAACAGAGTCATTCCTTGGCCAAAAATTTCTAGGATTTTTTGGGAGATAGTGTGCAAATGAGATGCAGTTGGGAAAGAAGTTAAACAGATCTCTTGGAGTCTAGAGAAAACAGCACAGTATTAGAGTGAATAAGGAGACAAAAAAATCATAGCAGAGCCCCACTAACACCCACCAACATGGGGGACCTACTGACATCTGAGACTGTAAGGTGGGAAGTCCCATCTACCTACTTTGGATGGGTGGTGTTCTACTACACCCACGTGGGGAATCCTGGTTTCCATGGTGATGGGCCACAGAAAGTCGGTGGTACGTGAGGACATCGTGACATAGGTAGACAAAGTACCATGTGAGTCAAGATGGTAAAGTGACACCATGGAGGTCCAGGGGAAAATTTGAGCACCTGCCCAACAATTTTGCTTGTTAATAATCATGGAGGAAAAACTGTTCAGAAATACAATTCCTCTGCCTGGGGTTTCCATTCGACAGTCCTTGTCCATAATTACACAGGCTTAGTGGTGAATGAAAATTCCATTAATCAGCCTGGCAGTTTAAGCCCTGCAGGAATATTAGAAGTGCAAATGGGTGTACTGTGAGGGAATCCAGGAAGCACACCTTTGCCTGACAAGTGGGAAGGCCCAAGTCTGGAGGAATTTTTCCAACCTTACTCAGTCTAGGACCTAAGAATTTTATACCAAGCCAGCTGTCAAACATTCATGATTGACATAAAAAGAGAGAAATATTCTAAGGCATAACAAATGTTCATAATGGAACACCTATGTACCCTTCCAGAAAATATGGCATGTTATAGACAAGCAAATGATGAGTCTGACAAAGAAAAATTATTCCAAGAGAAAAATGGGCAAGGAGATCCATGGGCTATTCACAGAAGAAATTAAAGTAAACTTACAAAAAGATCCCAAGCTTCACTAAGGAAATGCAAATTAAAACAATGAAATGCCAAATTTTTGCCCACTATTTACGCAAAAAATTTTAAATTGTGTAAAACATTGAAAAGGACATGAGGAAATAGGCATTTCTACTCTTTTGAGGGATTGTTAGACTTTTGGAATACAACTTCAGAAGGCACTTTTACAATAAGTATCAAATGTCATCAAAATATACCTTTGAACTAATTATTCTATTTATAGTAAAAAAAAGGATATAAATATTCTTATAGATTAGGGTGTGAATCAGGACATTATTTAGATTAGTGAATATTAGTGAATATTTTGGAACAATATAATTAAATATCCAAATATGATATGGTTAAAATGTTTACATATACTTAAAGTGTACTATTATGCAGACATAGTACTTACTGAAGAATATTTAAAGAGATAAAATAAGCTCACTATTTTTTTTTTTTTTTTTTTTTTTAATTTGCTCTAATGGGTTTTTTTTTTTTTTTTTTTTTTTAATTTATTGTTAAATTTGATGAGGTTACATTGGTTGGTAACAATTAGACACTATTTTTAAAAGATACAGTTTAGGTACCAAATTATACAATGAGATTGCTTAAACATTCAATATAGGAGAGCTGTCTGGAAAGTATCCAGCCATCTAATATGAAATATTGAGGCATTTATGGCTAGATTTTTTTTCCACACAGCCTTCATATATGGAAAAAAAAAAGAGCTAGAAATATATATGCACCAATGTGTTTTATCTTATCCACATTTTGTGCAGGGAAAACATTTTTTTGTTAGTTTAAAAATGTTGTTGGAAATAGTCAATATCAGGTTATATGCATTATTCTTTATTATTACAAGGGGATACTATGCAGGCATTAAAAAGACAAAAGCAACTTATTGATACAGAATAACCACAAGATTATTTAATTGAATGAAAAAATGTAAGGTAGAAAACAGTCTATGTGTGACTATGTAGACAAATGAGAACTTAAAAGCAAAGCATTCTTAGCTAACACTGACTTTCCTTCCACTTCAGAAACAGAAATGGTGAATAAAATATAGTAACCATAATTACTTTCTATACATGCCAAGCTCAAAAAAGAAAACAGAAAAAAACACCCAGGTGGTAGAAATTAAGAGGACATGGAAATCAAGTTAGTAGGCCACACACTGAGAAAAGTGACATCATCCATGGGAATTCTGGAGGTAGAAACAGGTTTTCAAGTTTGTAATGACAATGTGGGGCTAGTATTATCCATCTTAAGACCAACGAAGACAATGAGCTGGATCTGACAGCTCTTTAATAATCTTAGAACTGGTGCCCCTTTGTGGATAGGATATAAATTTAATATAGAAGAATCTAAAATATCCATCTAAAAACTTCATAATTTAATATAAAATATAAAAACTTTAAGGAATCAAACAGTTTGCCTTTGCTTTAGATCAGTGGTTCCCAACCTTTTTATACCCTAGGGCGCATTCTAAAATATCGGTAGGGCGGCGGGCACCAGCTATTTATAAGGATATTTATTATTGAACAAGAATAAAATATAATAAACAAAAATAATTTAAAAATAATAAATTTATTGTACAAATTATATACACACAAAGAAACATATATACAAAACGTAATACAAAGTAAATAAAAAACACACATATAATAAAATCATTTAAAAAAACATAAAAGAAAACATAAAAAAAACCAATCTGTCAGTGTGATCTCTGGAATTGCATTTCATTGGCCAGTGCCTCGTAACTGGGAGAGTATGACGACAACCCTGTTAGCAAACAATTATTAAGATGCTCATCGGTAAGTCGAGATCTATATCGTGATTTTATTACAGTAAATTCATGTTTGAAAACAAAGATTCACATAAATACGTTGACCCGAAAAACGATTTGATTTTACATGCCGCTTTTTTTAAAAATGGGAACCTTTCTTTGTCGACTATGTTCCATAAGTCCTCTAATATTAAGGATTTTAGCAAAATATTGTTCTTAAGTTTCAAAATTTCTAACTCTAGTTCTTCTGCTTTCCCCTGAACAAGGTCTGCAATACATGCGGCTAGTTCTATTACATTTATTTGGCAAGTAAAAGGATTGATACAGAAGGAGACAATTGGCTCGATATTTGTAAACTGCAGAAATCTCTCTTCAAACTGTTTTTGAAGCACTT
>PVKE010047416.1:0-11932 GCA_004027555.1 Craseonycteris thonglongyai | reverse complement strand
TTCCTGCCTGAGAGATCTTCCCTCATTCTCTGAGCTCTCCTCCCACACAACAACCCAGTGTTTTCACAGGCCCCGAAGAAAATGTGGCAGTGTGTGGCAAGATAAAGAGCAGGATATGTAGTACTCTGAGAATTGGAAAGACAGCTTGAGCAGGAGATACACAATGTGGCTAATTCTAGCATACAGGGAGGGAACAGTAGAAGTGGAGCAACCATTAACTGGCAACCTTCATTATCCAGAGAGATAAAAGAAAAGAGATGACTCTACCAACAAGGCCTCACCAACAACTTTCAAGGATGAAAAAAGCATAAGTATCCAAGACAGCCAAGACACATAGACACCACAGCTTCTGGCTGCAGGGGGAGTACTTGGGTCATAGAGACTCAGATTTTCATAGCCTATCATATCTTCCTACGAGGATGACACACTGACACCATGGCAACTGAGTCAAATAGGAGAAGTATATATCACAGTAAACCACCCACCATGAGAAAAAGAAATAATGCAAGATAAAATAAAATGATAAAGTAATACTCAATGGAAAAGAAAAGAAAAACTCTTTTTATTTACTAGCTGCAATAATCACTCTTGTAAATGCCCAAAAAGAAAAACACTCCAATAATAAATATAAACAACCAAGCTAACAAGTCAGCTAAACAAACAAAACTCCCAGAAAATGGTCTCAGAGACAAAAGTTTATATTTTATGTAAATGACAAATAATTTAATATTTCAAGTCTGAAAACTCTCAGTAAGATGCAAGAAAACACAGATAGGTGATTTAATAATCTCAGTAATAAAAATCAATGGAAAAATGAATATTTTACAGAAGAGGAGGAAATTTTCAAAAAGAACCAAATAGCAATTTTGGAGATGAAGAAATCAATTTAATAGATATCTTAGGAAACAGAGCTAACTAGATGGAAGAAAGATTAAGTGATACCAAAGACAGAAATATGGATTTGACATAAATAGAAGAATAGAGGGGGAAGCCGGGATGGCTCAGTGGGTTAAGTGCTCACTTTGCAGCCATGGGGACCGAGGATCGTATCCCGGGCCCGGCCCGTGTGGACCCATATGCTGAACTGGGGAGTGCCCCCAGTTCGGTTCGCACTGGGGTGACACCCCAGCCCAGTTCCTGCCCTGTGCAGCCCCGCGCCCACCTGTGGAATGAAACTATGTGGAAAAAACAATGATGTACAACTATGAAGACTGTTCTAGGCCCTCCCCCTTCTCTCTGTCTCTGTATCTCTCTCTCTCTCTCTGTCAAAAACAATAAAACATATAAAATAAAGAATAGAGATGCATGAGATTAAAAAAAAGAAAGACTCTATAAAAATAATATTACTCCATTAGAAATAGCAGCAAAACTAATAGGTATATGAGAAGAAGAAGAAAGTAAGAAGGGCATAGAAAGCCTATTCAACTAGACAACAGAAACTTTTGAAACCTACTTTAAAAACTGGATCCTTGAATCCAAAAAGCAAATGGAAAATCTTACTTCTTAAATCCTAACAGGCCTTCTCCAAGACACGAAGCTGTCAAAGATCAACAATGAAGAAAAAAAAATTACAAGTAGCCAGGATAAAGCAGACTGCAACCTATACAAGAAAACTCACCAGATTATCATCACAATTCTAAGTAGAAACTCAAGAAGCCAGGAACAAGTAGAATCAAATAATGACACTATTGAAAAACAGAAACTACCAGCCAAAAAAAAATTTATCCAGCAAAGTTATTCTTTAGGTATGAAGTAGAAATAAAGAACTTTTCATATGTACAGAAGCAGAGAGAATTCTTCAGCACAAAACTGGCATTACAGGAAATACCAAAAGGGGTTCTTCAAACTTAAACAAAAAGTCAAAATAATTAAAATTCAAAATTTCCAAAGGAGAAAAGAGATAATAAGTATGTTTAACAAAAGGGGCCAGTAAACATTCTTTTATATAAACTTCTTAATAATCACTCAAAATAAAATTCATAAGAGAGACAAATAACACAAAAAAGAGAAAACAGAAAAAAAATTATAGAATTTCACTAACTTAAAATAACTAAAAGAAACAACAACAAAAAGCAATGATACAACAAAGACACTGAACTACCAGAAAACATAAGATAAAATAGCTATAGAAAAATCTCCTTATATCTATAAACACACTAAATGGAAGTGGAAAGAACTCACCAATAAAAAGTCACAGGAAAGCAGATTAGATTATAGAGAAACACACACTTAAAATAACCATATGGTGCCTTCAAAAGAAACATATAAACAACAAGGACAAAAAATAAGTAAATAAATTCAAAGTGAAAGTGTGGAAAATGATAATCCAAGCAAATAGCTCCCTGCTATAAGTGGGTGTAAATATAGTTATAAATGAAGAAATAGACTCAGGATTAAAAGATAACAGGAGACAAAAGTAGACACTACATAATGGTAAGGATTACAATATATCCTGGCAAGAATAAAAAATATATAGCAAGAAGACATGAAAATAATTAATATATATGCCTCCAATAAAAAAGTACCTAAATTTATAAAGTGACTGCTAACAAAACTAAATAGAGAAAGTGACAAATACACAATTGTAGCAGGGGGCTTAAATACCCCATTGACAATCATAGATGTATAATATAAACAGAAAATCAATGAGATAATATTAGCCTTAAATGATACATTATAGCAATTGAATTTATATTTATAAATAACTATTCTAGAACATAAAACTAAACATTCTTTTAAAGTTCACATGGAACATTTTAAAGAATAGACCATACACTGGGACACAAAACTAGTCTCAGCACTCTTATTTTATTTTTTTAAAGATTTATTTTATTTTTTAACAGAGTCAGAGAGAGACACAGACAGACAGAGAGAAGGGGGAGGGACCAGAGCAGTCTCCATAGTTGTATATCATCAGTTTTTTATATGGTTTTGTTTCACACAGGTGGACGGGGGTTGCACAGGGCAGGAACTGGGCTGGGGGCCTCCCATATGGGAGGGCATGGCCTCTCAAACCAGGGTCCAAACTGGGGTCCTCTCACATGGGAAGTACACCTCAGTTCAGCATATAGGTCCGCACGGGCCAGGGCTGGGATTCAGTCCTTGGTCCCTGGGTCTTCAAAGCGAGCACTTAACCCACTGAGCCATCCCAGCTTCCCCAAGCAATTTTATAAAGATTGAAATCATACCAGACTTATTCTATGACCACAAAGTTTGAAGATGGAAATCAACTACAGTAAGAAAGTGGGAAATATGACATTTATGTAGAGGTTAAACAACATGCCATTAAAACATGACTAGGTTAAATAATAAATTTAATAAGAGATTTTGAAAAATACATAGAAATTGAGGATGTTGGGGTAGCTCAGCAAATTGAGTGCTTGTCTTGCTACCACAGGTTCAGGGATCAAGTATCAACCCCAGCCTATGTAAGCCCGTATGCTGAAATGTGACGTAATTTGTAACCTCAGGGATGGCTTGGCAGCAAAAGTTCTCACTTTCCAAGTGGGTGCACCCAGTTTTGTTCCTGCCCCATAAGGCCCCACATCAACTTGAGTGGAATGAAAGAATCACAACAAATGATGTACAGCTGTAGAGACAGCTCTAGATCCTGCCCCCTACTCTCTCTCTCTCTCTCTTTCTCTCTCTCTTCTCTCAAACAATAAAATAAATCTTTTATGAATACATAGAAATAACTGATAAAGAAAATACATTCTATAAAATTATTGGAATGTGGTAAAATGAAAGGGAAAATTTATATCATTAAAGGCCTATCTTAATAAACATTAAAAATCACAAATAAACAACCTAGCATTACAACTTAACTGAAAAAAAGAAGAATAAATGAAATATCCTCCAAAAAAACCCAAAAACTTCAGAACATGACAACTTCACTAGTGAATTTTACCAAACATTCACAAAGAACTTAAAATCACTCCTCCTAAAACACTTCCAAAAAACTGATGAAGAGGCAATACTTCTCATTTTATGAGGTCAAAATTACACTAATACCAAAGCTTGATAAGGATAACATATATAAAACAAAACAACTATAGACCAATATCTCTTATGAACACAAATGTAAAAATCCTAAACAAAAATAATAGCAAATAAAATACAGCAATTCATTAAAAAATATGTATAAATCACAATCAAGTAGAGTTTATTCCAGGGGCACAAGGATGATTCAATATGTGCAAATCAATTCATGTAATACACCACATATGCAAAATAAAAGATAAAAAGCATGTGGTTATTATATATTAATTGATACAGAAATAACATTTGATAGGGTGCAACATCTATTATGATCAAACACTTAATATAATAAAATGAGTATAGAAGAAAAGTGTCAGAACATAATTATGGCCATATACGACTAGCACTCACCTAATAACATACTAAACAGTGAAAAATAAAAACTATTTTTTTCTAAAATCAGGAAAAAAAAAGACAGGACTCTTCCCTGTAACCACTGCTATTCAACATGTTATTGGAAGCTCCAGCCAGAGCAATCAGGCAAGAGAAACAAAGAAAAAAACTTCCAAATTGGGAATAAAATAATTGAATTGTTAGTTTTTGCAGATGACATGGCTTTCTATAAAGAAAATCCTAAAGACTCCACAAAAATAAAACAAACAAACAAACAAACATAAACCCCTATTAGAAACAATAAATATATACAGCAAAGTTGCAGGATAAAAAATTCAACGTACAAAAATCCACTGCATTTCTCCAAGTTAACAATGAAACTCCAGAAATATATAAATATAACAATACCTTTTGGAATACCAACAAAAAATAAAATAAAATGCCTAGTAATAAAATTAAACAAAAGACGTGAAGAACCTATCCATTAAAAATTATAAGACAGTATTAAAAGAAATTGAAGAAGACATAGTTAAATTACAAGATATTCTGTGATCATGGAATGGAAGAGTCAACATAATTGAAATGTACATATAACCCAAAGCAATATTCAGATTCAATGCAATCCCCATCATAATCCTAGTAACATTTTTACGAGAAATAAATTTTTAGAAATCATTAAATTTGTATGGAATCACAAAAGACCCTAAGTAGCCAAAGCAGTTCTATGAATAAAGAAAATGGGTGGAGACATTAGACTGCCAAAGGTTAATTTATAATACAAAGCAACAATGATCAAAACAGCATAATATTAACAGAATAACAGACACACAGACCAATACAGTATAATTGAAAACACAGAAAGAAACCCACATGCATACAAGCCTGTAGTATTTTACAGAACATAAAAAGCCTATTCAATAAATGGTGCTAGGAAAATTGGAAAATTTAGTGTAAAATAATGAATCTACACTGTGATCTATCATGATATACCATAATTTACTCAAAATGGATCAAAGACCTGAATCAATAACTTCCATAGAGAAGCTTAGGTTCTAAACTTACAAACCTTGGGTTCAAGTAGAAATTTATGAATTTGACCTCAAAGGCAAGAAAAGTTTAAGCAAACATAGTGATAAACATGGGAGTTTTGACCTGCTCTATTTTCAACCTGGGCTTGTTTACCCCTTCTTAGACAACCTTGTGGTCCCCCACTCCCAGGAGGTCACTGTATTGATACCAAATTTAGTGTGGACATCCAATCACTACAACCCAGAACTCTTGCACTCAAGTGATTCTCCAGCCTCACCCTCCTCAGTAGCTGAAACTACAGGCATGTGCCACCGCACCAGTCACAAAAATAAATGAATGGGTCTATATCAGACTAAAAAGTTTCTGAACAGAAAATAATCATCAACAAAACAAAAAGGTAACAAACTGAATTGAAGAAGATATTTTCAAACAACTCTGATTGATAAGAGGCCAATATCCAATATATATATATATAAACTTGTACCGCTAAACAACAACAACAAAAATTCAACAACCCAATTTTTTAAAAATGGGCAGAGGACCTAAACAGACACTACTTTCAAGAAGACATATGAACGGTCAAGAGATATAAAAAAAAGATGCTCAACTTCACTTGCAATTAGGAAAGTGAAAATAAAAACCACAATAAAACATTACCTCACATTTGTTAAAGTGGCTATTATCAATAACACAAGGGTTTACAAGTGTTGGAGAAGCTGTGGAAAAAAAATTATCCTTTATACACTGTCAGTGGGAGTGAAAATTGGTACAGCCACAATAAAAAACAGTATGGATATTTCTATAATATTTCAGAATAAAATTAAAATATTACTCAGCAATCTCTCTTCTGGGCATCTATGCAAAAAACCTTAAAGCTTTTTTCAACAAAAATGTGTGTACCTCAATGTTCAATACAGTGTTGTTCAGTGGCCAAAACATGAAAACAACAAAAGTGTCCTTTGATAGATGATTAAATAAAGATGTGGTACACATACACAATGCAATATTACTCAGCCATAATAAGAGGACAGTTTTGCGCCCTCCCTCCTTCTCTCTCTCTTTCTCTTTCTCACCTTCTCTTATATAATACAATTAATCTTTTTTTTTTTTAATTCCATCATTATTTAAAAATATAATTATTTCAATATATGGACAAAATTTACTTGGTAAAATTTTGACTTCTCTTAATGATAAAAAATTTCAGTAAAGGCTCCCACATGGTAAAATTATGTATAAATTTAATGATATTCCAATCAATATGTCAATGGACTTTTTATGAAAATTCAGAAGATTATTCTAAAATTTATGTTGAAACACAAAAGGATAGAAATAGGCAAGACATTCTTTACAAAGAAAAACAAATTGGAACAAGATTGTTAACAAGATTGATAGTTTTAGTAATAAAAAATATTATTGTAATTGGACACAAATATACAAAAAGACTAAGACAGGATACAGAATCATGAAACAGAACAATGCTTATAGACCCTTTGATTTATGCAATGTTAGCACTGTAGTCTTTTCAAAAATAATGATGAGACAACCAAATATTCGTATAGGAAAAAAGGAAATTGACACTTGACCTAATACTATCACAAAATTAATCTCAGGTAGAATATATTACATAAAAGTAAAACAAATGAAAGAAAGCTTTTAGAAAATAATATAAGAAAATGTCATTATGCCCTCAGGATAAGAATGTATGTCTTAACATATAAAAAAACACTAACTATGGGAAGAAGGTTGAATAAAATTGACTTCTAAAAGTAAGAATTTATATAAAAATACGAGGTCTGACAATTAAGTATGCAAACTTGATTCTGTGTGTTTACATTGACAGCACTGTACAAACAGCTCAGTAAGGTTTCATAATCTTGGTATATCAGTGCCTCACAGCTATATTTATATCGACGTGTGGCAGTGTCTTGCTGAGTGGGGTTCATTATTGTTACATGTTTTTTGCATGCCATTGTGAAAATGTCAGAGCTGAAATTAGAACAATGAACAAAAATTACATTTTTTGTTAAACTTGGCAAGAGTGGAAGTAAAATCAGAGATATAGTAGTTCAAGTTTATGGGGATAATGCCATGAAGAAAATGGCAGTGTACAAAATGGATTAAACATTTTTCTGAGGGGGTAAAATTATCACTGATGAATAGAGATCAGAGTGGGCAGTAAAGAGCAGAACTAACAAAAAAAAAGCAAAAATTTGTCAAATTGTGCATCAAAATTGTCAGCTGACTGTGAGAAGTATAGCACAGCATGTAAGCATCCATAGTGTAACAATTTGGAAAATCTTCACTGAAAATCTTGGCATAAGAAAGTTGTGGGCAAATTTGGTCCCAAAAGAGCTCACTGATGAACAAAAGTAAAAGAGAATGGAAGTTTTCCAAGAGCTTTGGAGAGGTAAGATGATGTTTTAGGCCAGGTTATCAATGGTGATGAAATGTGGGTGTACCAATATAACCCTGATACAAAGTGTCAAAGTGCCAAATGGAAGTTAGTCAATGTTCATGACCAAAATAGTTCCATCAGTCCAAATCAAGGTAAAAACAATGTTGCCAACCTTTTTAGATATAGGGGTATTGTTCATTGGGAATTTGTACCAACTGGACAGTTAACCAAGTTTACTGTTTGGAAGTTCTGAAAAGGCTTTGTGATACAGTTACATGAAAATGACCCTGAACTTTTCACAAACAACTCATGGCTCTTGCATCATGAAAATGCATCACCTTAACATGGCACTGTCCATGAAGATGTTTGTAGACAGTCAACAAATAACTGTATTGGAACACTCTCCCTACTCACCTAACTTGGCATCCACTGATTATCTTCTTTACCCAAAACTCAAAGAAAATAGTGAAAGGAAAATATTCTGATGACATTTAGTACCTCAAGGGTAATATGACAAAGGCTCTGATGGCCATTCCAGAAAGAGTTCCAAAATTGTCATGAAGAATGGGCTAGATGCTGGTTTCAGTGCACAGCTTCTCAATGGGAATACTTCAAAGGTGACTGTAGAGATATTGAAGAATGAGGTATGTAGCGTCTATTCTAGGATGAGTTCAAAAACTTAATTATCATACTTCAAACACATTAAATGTGTGAAAAAAAAGGCACAGAATGGTATAATACAATTTAAAAATACATAGTAAGCAAAGGGATCTTTTTCAGAATGCAGAATAATTTCAAAGCCACGAGAAATAGTCAGGCAACTCAATAAATATGTGCAAATGCCTTAACAAAAATGTACATGAGGGGAAGCTGGGATGGCTCAGTGGGTTAAGCGCTCACTTAGCAGCCCAGGGAACCAAGGATCAAATCCCGGCTCTGGCCCAGGTGGACCCATATGTTGAACTGGGGTGTGCCCCCAGTTCAGTTCTTTCTGGGGCCTATGCAGAAGACTCCTAGCCCAGTTCCTGCCCTGTGCAGCCCCGCGTACACCTGTGCAGTGAAACTATATGGAAAACTTATGCTGTCAACTGTGGAGACTGCTATGGGCCCTTCCCCTTCTCTTTATCTCTGTCTCTCTCTCTCTCTGTCAAAAAACAATAAAAATAAATCTTTTAAAAATAGACACAAAAATCCACTTAGCTAATAAATATACTGAAATTATCTTAATCTTACTAATAATTAATAAAATGGAAAATAAAGTATCCCTGCATACACACCAAATAGTTTAAAATATAAATCTGAAAAACTCAAATGTCAATAATGTAGAATTAGAAATCTCTTTCCCTAAATATGGTTTGGAGTAAGGGTTATTAATTTGTATAACAATTTGGAAAAATAGGAATAATATAACAAATTGGAGTTATCTTACAACTCAACAAATCCAGTCCTATATACACTATAGAAATGAGTTTGTTTGCACCAAAATGCATATATAAGAATTTCCATAACATCATTACAGTACTCATAGCCCAAACTAGAACAAAGATAAATGTTCAGCAACAATACAAAGAGATAAATTTTAGTACAGTCACACAGTAGCATACTATATAACAATGTCAATGAACATTTTTTAACTAATATGCAAGTGTGAATGAATCTCACCAGTATTCGTTTGATCAAAACAGCCAGATATAAAACAGTGCATACTGAGATATTTCCTTTATGTAGTGTTCAAAAATAGTCAAAAGAAACTCTGTCTTTTAGGAAGTAGACTTTGGTGGTAAAACTATAATATAATACAAAGGAAATTAAGGAACTCAGAAGAATAGTAATTTCTAAATTAAGGAGCAGACTATATTCAGGAAAATGTACACAAGAGACTACCAATTTATAGACAATATTTTATTGACCTGGGTAATTACACAAGGATTTGTTTTACAATTATTTTAATGTTGTATATTTATATTTTTTATATAGTATTCAAGTCATAATTCACAATAAAATGAAATATGTTCTCCGGATAGTCAAAATTTATTTTACAAAGTTTAGTCAAAGCAGATAAGTTTTAATCTGGACCATACTTATTTCAAGCACATCTCATAAATTTTCTGAGCCTCCAGTTTCCCATCTGTAAACTGAGGATAGTTATATATATTTACTCAAAACTGACAAATAAGATTTTGGAAATGAAACTGCACTGCAGACTGGAATGCACAATGTAGATCAGCTGCTATTATGCTCTGTTTTATAAGTAAAAAGATGGTTAGACAAAAACCAGAAAGAAAATGAGGTCCAGGCTACTACAAGCAGCTGTATTCACAGTATCTCTTAACCATAAAAGTAAAAGAACAAACAAAAACACTTAAATATTGTGTAAGATCTGAAACAATTTAGAGGACGGGACAAATATAGCACTTAATAAATTCCTAGCCCAAGAACATCACATGAAAGAAGAGCAAGATGGGAATTCCTTATGATTACCCAGGACCATTAAGAAACATCAGTTATGTTCAGTATAGTCTAATGAACGAATCAGAAAATATAAATGTGTTCTTCAAAAATGGGTACATTCTTAAAGCTGTTGTTTTTGTTGTTGGTAGTGGTAGTGGTGGTAGTTTTTTGTTTGTTTGTTTGTTTGTTTAGGGTGAGTTTTTTGGGGTTTTTTTTTTGCCATTTATGGGTAAAACTATTTGGCAAGCATGCTTTTATAAAAAAATGTTATATTATTAATACTACAAGTAGCTGGCTTTTACTGACTGCTTTACCATTTGTTGAACACAAATCTATGCATGCCAAAAACTATCAAAAGAATATTTTATTTAAATTTTAAGATAACCCTGAAATCTAGGTCAATTTGTTATCTTCATTTTACAAATTAGGAAATTGAAGCTTACAGAGTTTCAGTGGTTTTTCTATATGCTTGAGGAGAGACAGAGTTGAAATTCAAACATAAATGTTATTCATACCAAATCATCAGTTTCTTTTACTATCAAAAGAGCTTATTTTTGTTACCTAAAGATGGGAGAGAAATATAGTGGAACAAGTTATGTTTTGTTATTTGTTATTTGTTTGTGTGGTTTTTGTTTGTTTGTTTTTTGCCAATCAGAAAACCAGATGCTTTCACATATTTATTTGACTCTATACAACAATGTGAGCACACACATTATTTTTATTAATCATATTAAGGTCTTCACTTCTTAAGCCATCAATTCTGTTGTTATTTGTAGATATAATCATTTTAAGTAGACCATATAGGGGATTTTCTTTAGAACACTTAGTATCTCAGTTCCTCATTTTCAGAGGTATGTGAATCAGCACATATATTTCTATGCATTACCAGTTTTTTTATAAAAATAACTAAAAATTTTAGTGGATAAATTTCTAAACTGCTTTCAATATAACTATTTCACAATTTGAATTTTATAACCTAAATACTTCTGCTTTAAAACAGTGGTTACAAAAAGTAATTTAAATTTTTTTTCAGATTTATTTCACTGTTTGAGAGAAGGGCAGAGAGAGAAAGAGAGATAGATAGAGAGAGAGAGAGAGAGAGAGAGAGAGAGAGAGAGAGAGAGAGAAGGGAAGCCCCAGAGCAGTCTCCACAGTTGTACATCATTAGTTGTGACATGGTTTCATTTCACACAGGTGATGTGGGGCTACATGGAGCAGGAACCAAACTGGGAGCCTCCTGCTTGGGAGGCAAAAACACTCACTGCCATCCCAGAGATTACCACTTGAACCATAGTTCAACATGTAGGTTTGCACAGATTGGGGACTGGAACCAATCCCTAGACCTTGCAGTTGCAAGGCTAGTGCTCAATCTAGTTAGCTATACTGGCATTCCAATATACTTTATTTTTTGATGAAACTTGAATTTGTCACTTAAAAAAATCCCTAAAAACAAAATACTTATAGTTAATTTTTAACAGTCTAAAAAGTGTTGATTCACATGTCAATCTGAGAATGATTTCAGCAAACAATTTTAGAGAAACAGTGCACTAAAGTCTTTTGAAATTATCTGGTCTATTTTCAAACTAGCCTCTCTTTATGTCTATTCTTGGTTTACACATCGCCTTTTATAGTATCTTTATTGGAGGATGTAGTGATTCTTGTAAACTTATGCTTCAGTGCTACAGC
>PVKE010047415.1:0-11904 GCA_004027555.1 Craseonycteris thonglongyai | reverse complement strand
TGGTTTTCCAGTTTTCCCAGCACCATTTACTAAAGAGGCTTTCTTTTCCCCACAGTATATTTTTTGATCCTTTATCAAAAATAATCTGTCCATAAATTTGTGGGTTTATTTCTGGGTTTTCAATTCTATTCCATTGGTCCATGTGCCTGTTTTTCTGCCAGTACCAAGCTGTTTTGATTACTGAGGCTTTGTAGTACATTCAAAGCAATTTTGAAACTCTTTCTTGAATGGCCATCAGAGCTGTCATCATATTATCCTTGATGTCCTGAATGTCAGCAAAATGTCGTCCTTTCAATATTTTCTTTATCTTTGGGTAAAGGAAAAAGTCACTGGGGGCCAGATCAGGTGAGTAGGGAGGGTGTTCCAATACAGTCATTTGTTGACTGGCTAAAAACTCCTTCACAGACAGTGCTGTGTGAGCTGGTGCAGTGTTGCGATGCAAGAGCCATGAGTTATTGGCAAAAAGTTCAGATTGTATTGGTCTAACTTTGTCACGCAGCCTTTTCAGCACTTCCCAATAGTCATCTTGGTTGACTGTCCAGTTGGCACAAATTCATAATAAACAGTCTGTCTGGTACAAAAAAAAGTTAGCAACATCTTTTTGACTCTTGTTTTGGACTGATGGAACACTTTTGGTCATGGGGAATTGGCTGACTTCCATTGTGCATTTGACACTTTGTTTCAGTGCTGTATTGCTACACCCATGTTCCATCACCAGTGATAACATGGCCTAAAAAATCCTGTTGCCTCTCCAGAGGGTCTTGGTAAACTTCAACTCCTTTGCTTTTGTTCATCAGTGATCTCTTTTGGGACCATTTTTACACACACCTTTCTCATTCCAAGATTTTCAGTTGAGATTTTCCTGTTTCTCTATTGATGTTTACTTGGTCTGCTATGCTTCTCGTAGTCAGCTGACGATCTTAATGCATAATTCGAAAAATTTTTGCAATGTTTTCATCAGTTCTGCTCATTACTGGCTGCCCTGACCTCTCTTCATCAGTGACAGTTTATCTCTCCTCAGGAAAATGTTTAATCCATTTGTACACTGCCATTTTCTTCATGGCATTATCTCTATAAGCTTGGACTAATATGTCCCTGATTTAACTTCCACTCTTGCCAAGTTCAACAAGAAATTTAATGTTTGTTTATTGCTCTAATTCAAACTCCAACATTCTCACGATGATACACACACAAACATGCAACAACAATAATGAACACCACTCATCAAGACACTGCCACACATTGACACGAACACAGCTGTGAGACACTGATGTACAAAGTTATGAAACCTTACCATGTTGTTAGTACGGTGTTGCCAACATAAGTGCGTGGTGGCAAGTTCATGAATTTAATTTTCAGACCATCATATGTTCAGCATTGCATACAGATGATTTAAAAGACCAGTAACACTTATCCTTTACTGAACACAACTCTGCACCAAGCATTGTGCCCTCTGCATATGTTTCCTCTCATCCTAACAATCCAACAATATAGATATTATTCCTAGTTTAGATCAGAAGGCTTGGACACAAAAAAGATAAGCAACTTATCCAAGGCCTTTCAGTGAGTACCTAAGCAAACCTTGGCCCTACAAAATAAATAAATCTGGATGTCTTTTTTTTTTTCTTTTTATTGTTTTGAGAGAAGGTGAGAAAGAGGGAGGCGGGGGATAGAGCAGTTTCCATAATTGTGCATTATTAATTGTGACATGGTTTCATTCCACACAGATGGATGTGGGGCTGTGTGGGGCAGGAACTGAACTCAGGGCCTCCCACTTGAGAGGTGAGAACCTTCACTGCCATGCCATCCCGGCAGTTACCATTTGAGCCGCAGTTCAGCATATGGGTTTGGACAGGCTGGGGCTGGAATTTGGTACCTGGACCTTATGATTGCAAGGCAGGAACTCAGCTTGTTGAGCTATAGTGGCATCCCCTAGATCTGTCTTAATATAAAATATTTCTGACACTACATACTGCCTTCTCAATGCCCAACACACTTGTTAATTAGGGGTAACTTATATTCTATTGACATTTAAGAAAAATGCTTTGACACTTAAGAAAAATGTGTTTGCTTCCTTAAATAAGCACTTCCTTGAAAACAATTATCTGCTGGTACAATGTTATTCATTCCTCAGGGGATGCCTAAGAAGTCATATGTACTCAATAAACATTTTGTATGTTTAAACCTTAGATTTATCCTAAAGTAACTAGTATTTGCATTACAAATCTTTTTCATTATTAACATCTCTAATTTGGATGGAAAATTACACTGTAAGGTACATTCATGCATGAGGATCTAATAGATTTTGTAATTATTTTTTATATTATTGCCACATACTAAAGGAGAAAACTCAAAGTGGTAACTGAAGAACTAAGCCTGAAAACTTTCTTCATGTCTCCCATATAGTCAATGTTTTAGTACCCTTCACGTGACCTTAATTTTAAGATTCTTATGATTTTTACCACTTGGTACAGTCAGCACCTTAATTTGCAATGTGAATCTAAGAGACCACTATACAACTCACTAAGATTGGGAGCCAAGGAATACAACTCCAAATTTTAACTGGGAACTAATCTGCAATAATTTGGGACAAAACTCAACCTTCCTGTATCTCATTTAGCTACTTTCCAAGTGTCAGTAATGAACTAATTGTTCATGAAAACACACACACACACACACACACACACACACACACACACACACACACTTATAACATATACATATGTATATGTTATAATATGGTTACACTGTAGTTATAGAACTTAATCCACATTTTATTCAATTCTGTGAAATTATTTTAATATTACTGTCTAGTGTTTTATCATAGAAATTTGTAGATATTTCAAATAGATAATCAAACAACTATTCTAAAGAGGAAAACTGCTCAAATCTCTCATAATCACTTTATGAGATATTATTAAGCTCCAGGTCTTTCCAGTAAGATTTTATGGGTCACCTTTACATTGATGAAAATAGTTTACATTTTGAGCTATCCCATAGGTCTCATGAGAGCATTCCGTAGTCATGGCTGTCAGAGACAGAGCCCTCTGAAGCTGCAGTAAATATGAAAGAAGAAGCCAACACTTCCCAGCACTGTGCTCTGACAAAAGCCAAGGAAAAGGAGATGGGACATAATTTCCAAATCCTTATATTCAGAGACCCAGTACTTTTCAAAATGGGGAGATTCAGGTTTTGCCAAGACTTAAGTAATTTGGCCTCAGTGATAATGGAAGATATATAGCTGGAATCCATTATATATTCCTCTTAAGACATGAAACAGTGATCCTTCTATCCTAAAACATGAAAATGAAGGTGCTTCCTATTTCTATTTAGAAAGGCAAATCATTTGTGCATCTTCACAGAGGATAACTTGCAATATATATATATATATATTTAAATGGGACCTCTTAGACTCATTAAAGGTGCAGTGACTGGAGGTATTATTCCTAAAAGAAGACCTCACCAAGAGTCTTCCAGCCAAACAGTCTAGCAGTATAAAGACTAATTGTACAAACATATGGAATCTTTCTTTCTTGTAGGAAAAGAAAAAAGTAATAAAGATATAAGTAATTCATGCACAGAAAACAGAAACTTCTATTGGCTGTTAATTAAGTAGTTCATTATTGAGATGCTAGAAATTCATGTGTTAGAAAGCCTGTCATTTTTGTTTCCTAAGAAATATAGGCTGGGACCACTCAGAAATTGCTGGTAGAAGTATAAATTGGTACAAACACTTTGGGAATTGTTAAGCAACATCTTTTTTTTTTTTTTAAAGATTTATTTTATTGTTTTTGACAGAGGTAGAGAGAGACAGAGACAGAGAGAGAGAGAGAGAGAGAGAGAGAGAGAGAGAGAGAGAGAAGGGGGAGGGCCCAGAGCAGTCTCCAATAGTTGTATGTCATCAGTTTTTGACATGGTTTCATTCCACATGGATGGGCAGGGGCGAAACTGGGCTGAGGGCCTCCCTCAGGGGAGGCATGCTCCCTCGAGCCAGAGGCTGAACTGGAGTGGTGTGAGAACCAAACTGCTCCCACATGGGAAGCACACCCCAGTTCAGCATATGGGTCCTCATGGGCTGGGGCCGGGATTTGATCCCCGGTCCCCAGGGCTAAAAGTGAGTGCTTAACTCACTGAGTCATCCCAGCTTCTCTGAGCAACATCTTTTAAGATAGACATATGCATATGCTATATAACCAATAACTCTACTGTGATGATACCTAAAAGAAACACATATGAGATCTGACACTTAAGTTCGCAAACTTTTCACCATGTGCTTATGTTGACAATACTGTACAGAAAACTTGGTAAGGTTTCATAACCTTGGTATATCAGTGTCTCACAGCTGTGTTCGTGTTGACATGTGGTGGTGTCTTGCGGAGTGGCGTTCATCGTTGCATGTTTTTGTGTGCCATGAGAAAGTTGGAACTTCATATGATATAATGTGTTGTGCCAATAGAAATTAACCCCTTGGCATACAAAGACATCTTAGATACATCATATGTTTCTTAAGCCACTGTAAACATTGATGCCTCTGAGATGCGCACAGATTGAATTTGCTTTGAGTGCAGTTATAATGCAAATATTATCATGAAATAATTACATATATTCAATGTTAAAGTGTGAACTGTAGAAATAATTTCTGTAAGATGTCTGTTTTGAATTTGTACAAAAGTGACACTGAAAGCCAGATGGGGTATTTGAGTGAAAACGAGACTGATATTCAGCAAATTCGTATGGCTGGCTGACTGTTCAACAGAAGATTCAAATTCAAGTGAAGGTAGTCCTATCTAATGTAATGTTTGTAAATGTGCCAGCCCTATATCTGTATCAAGCAGTGATGATTGTGATTCAGGAGATGAGGATTGGAATTTGGAAGAAAAAAAAAATTCCAAATACCGGTATAAAACCATTTATCCAAATGGCAGTTATAAATGGTTTAGTTTTGCAAAGATTGGGAGCAAATCCTATACATCTTAGTGTTTTGAAACAAGTGCTAAGTGATGATTTTTTTGAAATAATAACTAGGAACAATAGATATGCAAATCAAAAGATAAAGGACCAGAACTTGAAAAAGGATGAGGAGTGGTTTTCAGTAACAATTGATGAATTGAAAGCATACCTTTCATTGTATACGAGTATTATAATGTTGCAATTACAAAAATCTAAAATAAATCTGTACTAGTGAAAAAGAGCAATATTAGAGACACTTATATTTAAAAAAACTATGCCTTTCAAACATTTTTTGGCTATATCACATTTTCTTCACTTTCTGGCTAATGAAACTATATATAGAAGACAGAATATGAAAAGTGCAAAGTATAGTCGACCGTTTGAACAATTATACACTCCGGATGAAGATGTCTCCCTAAATGAGTCACTGATGAATTTCAAAGGATGGTTGGGGTATGTGTAATTTATAGCTACCGAATGTGCTAGATTTGGAATCGAAGTTTACAAGTTCTGTGAATCCAATACTGTGTAATGCACTCGCTTTACAATTTACCCAAGATAAGATAAGATTTGAGGAAATGACATACTACATCTCAAAGTGTAGTTATGGAAGTAGCCAAACCAATTTTAGGGAAAGAATACACATTGTTCTTAGATAATTGGTATTCATCACAAAATTATTCCAAATTTTGAATAAAAATAATAAAAATCTTGTTGGAACAGTCCGAAAAAATTGAAAGAAGACATCATAGAAATGAAACAGAAGAGAACTAAGAACCTTATTTTGCAAAGATATTCTATCCTTACACTGGCCCGATAGGGATATATATATATATATTCAAAAGCAGAAATGAATGATGGGGAAAAATAAGAAAAAGTAAGGCAGGTGAGAAAGAAGATTGTGAAACCTAGTTGTGTAGTTGCATGTAATTGTGAAATAGGAGGTGTCCACAAGCAAGACCAGTTTCTCACCTGTTTTCCAATTATGAAGGAGATAGAAAAGTATTTTTCTGTCTGCTTGAAATGACTTTATAATGCTTATATCTTATGTTCCAAGCTACCTAATTCGACAAAGCAAACACTGGTAAATTTTCAATTGAATATGGCAGAAGAAATGCTGTGTAATTTGTCTCTACCTGAATATCTGACAGGGGGCAGATCTTTGCAAAGTTAGTGTCCAATTTGGTACCAGGCCAAAAATTGGGCTCATTTTCCTGAACATATACCTTCCACCAGTAAAAAACAATGTCCTGCAAAGAGATGTCATGTTTGCTAGAAAAATAATAAAAGAAGCCAAACTGCCTGGCAATGTAAAAATGTCTAATTCCTCTTCATTTATCTGATGTTTCATATTCTACAGGACTGTTGAGTTATTTTTTATTTGATTATTCTTTATTAATTTTAGTTACTAGTATAGAATTATACTATCTTATGTTATTTAGCGATGGATAGATATTATGTTCTTTGTTAAACTTACACAAATGTTAAATTGAAAAATAAACATTTTGCTCTGATAGCTCAGCAGGTTGAGCTCACCTCGGCCTGTGCAAACCCATATGCTGAACTGTGGCGCAACTGGTAACTGCCGGGATGGTGGCGAAGGTTCTTGCCTCCCATGTGGGAGACCCCCAGTTCAGATTCTGCCCCAAGCAGTCCCACATCCACTTGTGTGGAATGAACCTATGTCACAACTAATGGTGTACAACTATGGAGACTGCTGTGGGCTCTCCCATCTCTCTCTCTCTCTCTCTCTCTCTCTCTCTCTCTCACCTTCTCTCAAACAATAAAATCATTCTAAAAAAAAAGAAAAAAAAAGAAAAAGAAATAGTATTTTTTGCTCACATAGAATTTCAATTAATTTATATGTCAAGGGGTTCCATGTTGCTTCTGCCGGCTACCTTCAATTCTTAGAAAGGATTTTTCTCCTTAAATAGATTGGGGTTATGGTCTCTTGGGAAGAATACCCTAGAAGTGAAGTGTCTTTCTCATACCATCATTTCAGGGAGTACAAGCTATCTACATGCCAGGCTTCTCCACTGCAGGCCTGATAAGAGAGGACTGCCCAGTCTCGCTCCTGATCTTAGGGGGAAAACCACACATTCATTTTTTCACTGTTAAGTGTGCTGTTGGCTGTAGGGTTTCTATAGATACCATTAAGGTAGGGAAGCTTTCTCTATGCCTGATTTTCTGACAGTTGTTTTTTTTTTCTTTTTTCTCTTCTCTTCTCTTCTCTTCTCTTCTCTTCTCTTCTCTTCTCTTCTTTCTCTTCTCTTCTTTCTTTCTTTTATCATGAATGGGTATTGAATCTTGTCAATTTTTTTTCTGCATCTATTGATATGGTTTATGTCTTTTCTTATTTAAAAGCTTTTAATATGGTGCATTACACTGATCAGTTTTCACATGAACCACCCTTGCATTCTTGGAATGAAATCTACTTGGTCATGATGTATGAATTTTTTAATATATGTTTCTGGACTCTATTTACAATATTTTTGAGGATTTTTATATCTATATTAATGAGAGATGTTAGTCTGCAGTTTTATTTTCTTGTAATGTCTTTACCAGCTTTAGTTTTAGGGGAATACTCATGAAATGACTTGGGAAATGGTTTCCTATTTTCTGGAAGCAGTTGTGTAGAATTGGTAGTATTCCTTCCTCATATGTTAGGAAGAAGTCATCAATTAAATCATCTGGCCCTGGAATTTTCTTTTTTGAAAGGTTTTAACTAAAATTTAATTTAGTTAATAAATGTAGGGCTGTTTCAGTCATATATTTCTTGAGTGAGTTTTGGTAGTTTTTGTCTTTCAAGTACAGGCATACCTCGTTTTATTGCACTTCACTTTATTATGCCCCACAAATGTTGCATTTTTACAAATTGAAGGCAAGACCCTCCTCCTACTAGCAGAAAGATAATGACTCACTTTGTTGGGGAGTGCTGGAACTGAACCTCCTATATATCCTGAGGTATGCCTCTGTTTAACTCTATTTCATCTAAGTTATTGAATTTATGGGCATTGAATTATGCTATGCTAGTATTCCCTTTAACTGTTTGTAGGATCAGTAGTGATGTCTCTTCTTCGATTCCTGATATTGATAATTTGTGTCTTCTTACTTTTTTTCTTGTTTAACATAGCTAGAGGTTTATCAATTTTATTGATCTTTTTAAAGAACCAGCTTTTGGTTTTATTATTTTTCTGTAATTTTTTTCTTTTTTCAACTTCATTAATTTTTGTTATACTGTGTATTTTCTTCCTTCTGCTTGCTTGCATTTAGTTTTCTTTTTCAATCCTTAAGGTAGAGGCTTAGGCTGTTGATTTTAGATCTTTCTTCTATTCTAATATATGCACTATAATGCTGTAAATTTTCCTCCAGGAACTACTTTAGCTGTATCCCACAAATTTTGGTATGTTGTATCTTCATTATTAATTGAAAAATTAAAAATATTTTCTCTTGAGACTTTGAGAGTTGTTTAGGAGAGTGTTGTTTAATTTCCAAATATTTGGGGATTTTTCAGATTTTTTTCATTACTGATCTCTAGTTTCATTATTTGAGAATGTGCTTTGTTTGATTTATATGACTTCCCCCTTCTTTCCCATTACAGCTCTGATTTTATTTCTTATGATTTCCTTCTTGGCTTGGTGTGTACTCCAGCTGTCTTTGCTGTTCATTAAACATGCCAAGTATACATCTACATCAGGGCTTTTACACTTGCTTTTCCTTCTTCTTTTAATGTTTTTTTTCCTCAGATATCTGAATTGCTAGCTTTATCATTTCCTTCAGATCTTTACTCAAATGTAGGTGGCCTGCTTATCTCAAATAAATGGCACCATCATCTACTGAATGTCAGAGGCTAGCCTCAACTTTTCGTTTTCCTCATCTCTGATATTAGAACAGATTACATCTTTCTTTTATAAAATAGAAACATTCACATGGTTTTTTGTAGTTTTCTGATATAAACTCTTTTAGAGCCACATTTGTTTAGTTAAGCTGATTTTCAAATCCTTGATTAGCAAAAACCTGCTGGTAGGGGTTGTCAAAATTCTAATGTTTTTACTTTGGAAAATACTCGTTTCTTTTGGTATACTGGCGGGTAAATACATGTGGTCTCTTGTTTCAGGAAAATATTTTTTTAATATTTCAAAAGAGCATATATTTTATTCAGTTCTAGTCTCATTTATCATAATGGAATACATATGTAATAATCACTCTCTAGGCCAATTTTGTATTTATTTCTATTAGGCAGTGAGAGCTATGTAACTTGTGTTTTAAAACAATTTTTGTTGCTAAGAAACATGGAGCACAGCCACTAAAAGCTGTGTGACCTTGCTAACATCATTTAGCTTCTCTAAATTGTCAGTAAAGTGTGGGAGATGTACTAGTCATGGTGTTAAGAGTCTTTCTTGCACTGTGACTCTGTAAACTTAACTCATGGCTTGCCCCAGTTATCAACTTAAACCTCAGGTGGTTAATGCATTCATTTCTTTACTCCTTCAAAAATATTTATTTGTATCTAGTTAAAAAACCCAACTTAATGTACATTAGACTGCTCTGATTCTTTACTATTTTCTATAAAATAAAAAATGTTCTGTATTTTTCATGTTTCAACATGTGTGCTGCTAAACAACATATAAATAAGAATAGACTGGCTTGTTATTTCCTCAATTATTTTATGGTAAAAATCATTACATATTGTGATTTAAAAAGTTTATTATAGTGCTTAATTTCTTCATGATTCCCACATAAATGGCATGTGGTCCTAGTCTTGTGGATAAAATGTTAAAATCTTGATATATATATATATGTATATATATATATTAAAAGAAATATATATATATATAATTGTTTAATTGTGCATATGAGTAAATTTACTCAATTATTTACATATCAACCTTTACTCATTGAATTACATATGGTATAATTAACAAGTATATTTTCTTAGACAATATTTTTCTTTTAAGATAACTAGAGGATTAGTAATTCATATATTCCTAAAATGAATGGTATGAATGTCTAAAATAGTTCTTGTATTATAAAGGACATCAGGAAGAAAATTGACTTTGTTTTTCTTAAAAAAGAAAATATATATGTATGTGTGAGCTTACTATGAATTAATTGTTATTTAAGAATCCATGAGACATATTATAGGATTGACAGTTTTTTTAATTAAATTTTTGTTTTGTGGAGATGGCGTCCCAACCCTGAGAAAACCAGCAGGTTGACCTTGAGCACCTCCCATAATCACTGTTGTTGTTGGTTTTTTCATTGTCACAACGTGAGGAGGTAAATTATATTTCTAAGGACCTCTTTAACTCCAACATTCCATTATATCCTATCTTTTGCATTAGAGAAAAGGAATCATCATTTCACACAGCTTTTACAAGATTGATTTTTGGTTGATTGAT
Source organism: Craseonycteris thonglongyai (assembly GCA_004027555.1). Taxonomy (NCBI): domain Eukaryota; kingdom Metazoa; phylum Chordata; class Mammalia; order Chiroptera; family Craseonycteridae; genus Craseonycteris; species Craseonycteris thonglongyai. The sequence continues at coordinate 1,552 of PVKE010047415.1, read as the reverse complement.
GTACATTTAAATTTTATAATTGACTTGTTTGTATTACAACACATTTCTTCTGATTCAGTGTTTCAGTTACAATACTATCAGTCAAATGAACAAAGAGGAAACACAGTATATTGTTAGGGACTCTCTTTTCTGGGTCAGATATCCACTCCTAGATTTCAGTTATTGTCTCCGTGACATGATTTTCAAATCTGTGGCTATAGCCTTAGTCTTTACTCCCCAACTTTGGACCAGGACTGCTTGCTGGGTGGGGTCACCATGATGTCTCTACCAGGCTGTCTCTCTGGCTTTTTAAACTCAGTATACCTGAAACTGAATTTATCATTTTTTATCTAACTATGCCTCCACTTATTACTGAAGCCTGACCATACTTTTAAATCACACTGGAGGGAAGCCTGGGAATAATTTTGTACTATTCTTTTTTTATTTCAGTAATTACTTTTGTATCAAGTCCTATTGATTTTATTTCTGCAAGAAGCCATTTCTTCCATCTGCTCTATTTGAAATACACAGAAGCAGAGTGCTTTGTTTTTATTGTTTTCTTTCTACTTCTAGAACACAGTGACTGGCAGTTCTTAAGTGTTCAGTAAACCTTTATGAAATGACTGAATAAATCCTATCTAGTATGGGAGGTTTGAACACACTGTTCTTTCTACACTTTTCTCCAATTCCTACTCATTTTTTCAGGTCTCAGTTGTTCAGGGAAGCCCTCCCTTGACCTCAAAAGTAAGCGTTGTCCTTGATAGTGCTATTTCTTTATAGGTCTTTGCACACTTAGGATGATTTAATTGATTTTTGTTGTTGTTTGATGCGTGTTTTCTCTGACTGTGAAGCTCTAGTAGGGCAGGGATCGTGTCTGTTCATACTACGCTATCCCTGCCCTGGGCTTAGTTCAGGGCCCAATATGTAATAAGTACTCAGTCAACATCAGTCGTCTCACGAATTCTGTGGCAAGGCATAAAACATCATTAGATTTTGTTGGAGAATCTAGAACCAGTGCCAGACATCCAGCTGGTCCTGAATAAATACTACCTGAATTATAGTGACCATATCAGTCCACCTGTTTTCTATAGGTTGAGTAATTGGGTCCCTTCCCCTTCCTATTGTAGCTACTTATCCTGTCTTCCTGTGGGTGCCAGGGATTTGGCCTAATTTTCTGATTTTTACAGCTGTTGGTTACTATTCTGCTTTCCCTTCTGGCCTCAATGACTGGATTGGCTGTTATATACACCCAGTCTTCTTAGCTATTCCTTTCCCCCACTGTGTTTATTATGCTTTTAAGTGGAAGCTGGGATGACTCAGTGGGTTGAGCTCTCATTTGCAGCCCTGAGGTCCAAGGATCAAATCCAGGTCCTGGCTCATATGGACCCATATGATGAGCTAGGGTGTGCCCCCAGTTCAGTTCTCACCAGGGCATGCCTCCTATCCAGGAGGCCCCCAGCCCGGTTCCTGCCCTGTGCAGCCCCACATCCACCTGTGGGATGAAACTATGTAGAAGAATAATGATGTGCAACTATGGAGACTGCTCTGGGCCCTCCCCCTTCTCTCTGTCTCT
>PVKE010047414.1:0-11932 GCA_004027555.1 Craseonycteris thonglongyai | reverse complement strand
GGGAGCAACAAGCCCTGACTTACACCAAGTTTGCCTTTTTATACATAATTTAAAACAGGGGAGGGGTGCCGAGTGCGCAATTCTATTGAGTCACGCAGAGTTCTAGCTTTGCGGTTGCACGCATTAGCTAAGAGCAACAGCCCTCATCCTTGAACATTCTGTTACTCCCTGATAAGACATTCTTTCAGTGGGCTGGCCCATCTGCTTTGCTCCCTGATAAGATATCCTGTCAGTGAGCTGGCCCAGCTGCGTTGGTCAAGGCCTCAGTAATTTCTTACTGTCCTACACTACAAAAATCTGCAGGAGTGTCTTCTACCTACTAGTTGGATTGGGCTGATCGGTTACCGTACTGACTAGAGTTACATGAGGCAATCTCCAGTGTGACTGGGTACAATTTGAAAGAGAAAGAAAAAAATATACCAAAAAAAAAGTAAAAACAGAGAGAGAGAGAAAAGAAAAAAAATGTGAACAGAACGATACTAATAAAAATACAATGAAGTAATAATACAGAATAACTAAAAATATAAAAATTAAGAAAAAATAATAAAAGAAAATTTTACATAGGCAAAAAAAAAGCGAACTTAGAAGAAAAAAAAGGGGAAGTCCAGATGGCTCAGTGGTTTAAGTATTCACTTTACAGCCCTGAGGGCTAAGGATCAAATCCCCACCCTGGCCCATGCAGACCCATATGCTGAACTCTGGCGTGCTTCCCATGTGGGAAGCCCCGAATTCAATTCTCCTCCCTGGTTCGAGGGGGCGTGCCTCCCATGGGGGAGGCCTCTGGCTTGGTTCCTGCCCTGCACGGCCTGGCTCACCTGTGTAGAATGAAACTGTGTGGAAAAACTGAAGGCTGATGACGTACAGCTGTGGAGAAGGCTCTGGACCCTCCCTCTTCTCTCTGTCTGTCTCTCTTTCTGTCTCTAAAACAATAAAAATAAGCCTTTAAAAAATGAAAGAAAACATAAAAAAATAAAATAAATAATAATAGAAAACAAAAATAAATAAATAATAAATAATAAAAAAACTAGTAATAATTGACTAAGTAAATTGTCATGAGAGCTCAGTGGTTTTTCCATTAGTGTATCATTTTTTTCAGTGTGCAGAGGGAGTTGCAGAGCAGCCTGGCTGGGAAAAGTCCTTTGGCATTGCTCACTATTTTCTTGCCTGCCTGCAGGATCTGCTTTTCTACCTACCTCACAGAATTCTGTAACGCCAGTTTTGCAGCTAGGAGAGTGAGGGCTGGAAGCTCAGCAGCCCCAAGACCCCTGGGAAATGTAGATGTGTGTTGTGTGGGGTTTTCTCAGTCCACAGTGTGCATGTGCAGATAATGTTAGGTCGATGAGATCTCAGAATTCACCCTTTCCAAGAAGGCTTAACATAGAAAAAATGGCGCCCTCTTGTTGAGCACACATGAGGCAAACTCTGTGCTGGAACAATGGGTTCCTTCAATCCTCACCTTGAAATTCCACAGGACTCTGAGATCTCCAGGAACACTGGCCCTTAGCTGCATGATGGTGACTGAATATTGGTTGGGTTTGTACGTCCACCCCTCAGAAAAGCTTCTGTATTTCCAGCTGATCCCTGTCCTACTGCTGTAGTGTAAGTTTTCACTGATTTTCTCTGCCAGATGTAGCAAGATTTTTTTATCTCTCATGCATAGAGCTTTCTGGGCTGAAAAGCCCAGTGGGAGGCTAGCACCCCTCACTCTTCCATGGGAGCTTGTGCCCCCGAGGGCCCAACCAGAATTATTTTGCTCTCTGGTTTTGGGGTCAACTCATTTCATGTCTCTGCTTTTCCTACCAGTCTCAGCGAGGCTTTTTTGATATCCTTAGCTGTCCTGATTGTGTTCAGCCAGCTTTCCAATGTTCTCCGTGGTTGACTATTCCCCTGTCTATCAGCAAAATGACGTGAACTGGGGAGGCTGCAGATTCAGTGTCCACCGAGTGTGCCATCTTCCACACTCTGGCTGGTGAATTTTGTGGAACACTCTTTCTGCATCAATTAATATGACTATATTACTTAAGTATGTATGTATGTATGTATGTATGTATGTATGTATTTAGTTAGTTTATGTGGTATATCACATTAATTGATTTATACATATTGAACCAAGCTTGCATAACAGGAATGAATCCCACTTGATTGTGGTGTATGATTTTATTAATGTATTACTGAATTTGATTTGCTAATATTTTGTTGAGTTTCTTTTGCATATATTCATTAGGAATATTGGCCTATAGTTTTGTTGTTGTTATTGTTTGTTGCTGTTTGTTCGTTTTGTAACGTCTTTGTATGGTTTTTAAATCAGGGCAATAGTGGCTTCATAAATTGAGTTTGGAAGATTGCCCTAATCTTGAATTTTTTTAATCATTTGAGAAGAATAGGTCTTAATTTTTATTTTAATGTTAAAAAAAAAATACTCACCTGTGAAGTCGTCTGGCCTATAATTTTTGTTTATTGGAAGCGTGTTGACTATTGATTCAATATCATTGTTATTAATTCATCTGTTTAGCTTTTCTGCTTATTCCTGATTTAAAATGAGAAGTTTGTATGTTTCTAAGAATCTATCATTTCTTCCATATTATCCAATTTGTAGTATTTTCTTAAAATTTTTTGCATTTCTGTGCTGTCTGTTCTCACTTCACTTTCATTTCTGATTTTATTTATTTAGATCCTCTCTCTCTCTCCTGTTTTGGTTTGTTTGTTTATTTGTTGCTTGTTTCATTTTGTTTTGTTTTGAGGAGTTTGCTCATAGTTTTGCCATTTGTTTATCTATTTTAAGAACCACCTTTTCATTTAATTAATCTTTTGTATTGTATTTTTATTCTCAATTTAATTTTTTTTCCTGCTTTTTATTATTTTCTTGTAGTCACTTTGGGATTTGTTTTCTGTTCTTTTTTTTAGTTTCCATAGCTTTAAGGTTAACTGTTTAGTTGTGGGATTTTTGTTTCTTTAGGTAGGCCTGCTTTGCTATGAATTTCCGTCTTAGACTGGTTTTTCTATGTCCCACAGATTTTGGGTAGTTGGGGTTTCAGTATCATTTGTCTCAAGGTTACTTTTAATTTTTTCCTTAATCTCATCATTGATCCATTAATTGATTACTAGCATATTATTTAGCCTCAATGTCTTTGTGTGTTTTTCATTTTTTTTTCTTGTGATTTTTTTGTTTCATACTGTTGTGGTCAGAGTAGGTGCCTAACATGTGGTTAATCTTGGAAAATATTCCATGTGAACTTGAAAAATATATATATTGTGCTGCTTTTGAATAAAATTCTCTAATATTACCAATTAAATCCATCTGGTGCCATATGTCATTTAAAGCCACTGGATCGTGTTTATTTGATGTCTGAAAGATCTGTCCATGGGTGTCCGTGGTGTGTGTAAGTCCCCTACTATGACGGTGTTACTGTTGATGTCCGCCTTTATGTAAGCCAATATTTGCTTTATGTATTTGGGTGCTCTTATATTGGGTGCATAAATGTTTACAAGAGTGATGACCTTTTGTTGGATTGATTCCTTTATAATTATATAATGTCCTTCCTTTCTCCTGTTACATAGTCTTTGTTTTAAAGTTTATTTTTTCTGCTATAAGTACTGCTATTCCAGTTTTTTTTTCTCCTTTCCATTTGCATGAAATATCCTTTCCCATCATTTTACTTTCAGGCTATGTGTGTCTTCCCTTCTGAGGTGAGTCTCTTATAGAAAGTATATGCCTGTGTCTTGCTTTCTTATCTATTCAGCTACCCCATGTCTTTTTATTGGAGCATTTAGTCCACTTCCACTTAAAGTGATTATTGATAGGTACATAGTCATCACCATGTTATTATTCATGTTTTTTTATTTTCTTTTGTTTGATTGTTTTCTGCTTTCTTCTACTTAAAGAAGTCCTTTTAACATTTTTTTTGTAACAGTGTCCTAGTTATTGTAAATTCCTTTAGCTTTTTATTGTCTTTAAAGTACTTTATTGCTCCTTCAACTTTAAGTGATTGCCTTGCTGGTAGAGTAGTCTTGATTATAGGACCTGGTTTTTCATTACTTCAAATATTTCCTGTCACTCTTCTTCCCTGAAAAGTTTCTGTTCAGAAACTTGCTGATAGTCTTATGGAAGCTCCTTTGTAAGTAAGCAGTTGTAATTTATTTTGCTGTCTTTAGGATTCTCTGTTTGACTTTAACCTTGCCATTTTAATTAGGTTTTTTGGCATGGTCCTGTTTGAGTTCATCTTGATTGAGACTCTATGCAGTTCCTGGGCTTGTATGTCTATTTCCTTCACCAGGTTAAAGAAATTCTTAGTCATTATTTCTTCAAATAGGTTCTTAATTATTTGTTCCCTCTCTTTTCCTTCTGGTACCCCTATGATCTGAATGTAGTTACACTTGATGTTGTCTCAGAGGTCTCATAGGCTAACCTCAGTTTTAAAATTCTTTTTCCTTTTTTGCTCTTCCAGTTGGGTATTTTCTGACACCTTGTCTTTCAGATCACGGATTCAATTTTTAGCTTCATCTAACCTGTTGTTGATTCTTTCTAGTGTAATCTTCATTTCAGTCATTGTATTTTTTATTTCTGACTGGTTGTTTTTTATGATTGATGCCATTCTTTGTGGTTGCTATCTCTGTGTTGAAACATTCACTAATTTCCTTAAGAATTCTGATAACCTGTATTTTAAGTTACTGCTCTAGTAGATCAATTGCCTCCATTTCATTTAGCTCTGTTTCTGGACATTTTCCTTGTTCCTTTATTTGGGATGTATTTCTTTGTTTTCTCATTCTGCTTTCTTTTCTGTTTGCTTATATGTAGTAGGTAGAACTTTTATGTCTCTAAGTCTTCATTTGGTGGCCTCATGTAGTATGTGTCCTTTGTATTACAATGGTGCAATTTTTCTGTTTGTCTGTGCATATAGTCTAAGAGTGTCCCTTGTGTTTGTTGCCTGTGTTCCTCAGTTGTAGTTGAGTAGTGCACTCCTCACAACACACTGTTAGCTGCCCACAGGAAGTGGCAGAGCAAGGCCAAATGCTTTCTGGACTGCTGCAGACGGCTCCTTCTTGCCCCATTAGTAGGGCAGAGCTGATCACTCAGACAGCTAGAGTGCCTTTGCATTATAAGGAAAAATCTCTAGGGGGTCTGTACTTACTTTGGAAAAAAAATGTAATAAACACACACAAAGTAATATGTAAAATTTTTTTAAAAGCTCTCTAGTCTGCCATTCAGAGCACACCATTAGTTGTCCCAGGGGTGAGGAGAGTGGCAGAGCAGCACCAAAAGTTCCCCAGGCAACCTCAGACAGCTGCTCCTGTAAAATACTAGTAGAACGTCTTCCTCAGCTTGTAGAGTGGAGTTGATTGCTCAGCTGCCCAGAGTTTCCCCCTGTGGGCAGGGCTACATTTCAGTGTGCTTGTGTGCTATTCAAAAGAAAAAAAATAATAACATAAAATAAAAACAAATGTGTATATATATAAATTAAAAAACAAAATTAAAATATTAAGTTTATAAATAAAAATAAATTAATATAAAATTAAAAATAACATTAAATATATAAAAATTAAAACATTTAAATTAAAAATAAATAATATGTAAAAGAAATAAAGAAGAGTAGAAACATGAAGAAAAAATGAAAAAATTAAATTAAAAAGAAAAAGAATTGTTTAAGCCCCATGGTAAAAGGACAAAAAATATAATTAAAACAATAATAAGAATTGTTAATGATTTCCCTGGCCTTTCACTCACAGCACACTTTTTCTTGCCCTGGAGGAATATCAGAGTGGCATCAAAAGCTCTCTTGGGAGTTGCAGACAGCTGCTTCTACAAAAGTCTGCATTAACGTTTCCCCCACTAGTATGGTAGGGCTGATTGCTAGGCTGCCAGTAGTGTCTCTGTTTCACAGGGCACATCTTCAGTGTGCCTGAGCATACTTTGAAAAAGAAATGAAAAAGATTAGAGAGAATAATTATAATATTAATAAAAATCAAATCAAATCAAACATTAAAATTAAAATAAATGAAATTACAAAAATTAGTAATAAAAATACAGAAAATAAGAAGGTAAAAGTTTTAAAATAAAAATAACTAAATAATTACTTGAGAGCTTAGTGGTTGTTTTTGTGTTTGTATCTCACTTTTAGCTGCCAAGGGGGAATGGCAGAACACCGTGAAATCTCCTCAGGGAGCCTCAGAAAACCTTTCTGGCATCGAATTACAAAAAGAAATTCTTCCCCTGCTAGTAGGGTGCGGATGATTTTTCAGCCACTGGGAGTACCTCTGAGTTGGCAGAGCAAAGCTCCTGGTGAGCATGGAGAAACTCCAGGGTACTTATGTATTTGGGGGAAAGCTCTCCTCAGAGTGCTGGGTCTTTCCCCACCAACCTGCAGCTTCATTTCACCACAATTTTCTATTACCTGCTCTGAGGGAGTTGCTGAGTGAGGAGTGCCCCTCTGTTTCAAGCCTGTAAGACTGGCTTTTCCAATGTATAGTGTGGGGCTGAGAACTCAGCAGCCTAGAGCCCCCTCGGATATGCAGTTTTAACTGTGGGAGATAAGGTTGTGGTGTGACTCCAAGCTGTGAACTCACAGATTATATTAGACCAGTGCAGTTTTAGAATTGGTGCTTTTTTAGGGAGTATTTCACGTAGAAAAAATGGTGTCTTCCTGTGGGCTACATGTGAGGCAAACTCTGAACTTGAACACTTGGTCTCTCCAGCCCTTACTCTGAAACCTCATAGCTCAACCTTTCCCTATATGTCTCTGGCGCCTCTAGAAATTCTGACACCCACTGAACACCAGGTTAGTGTGGCAAGTGCTTGGGCTTGTACACATTCCCCACAAGAAATTGTCTGGATATCCAGTCTACTTCTGTCCCACCAATAGAGATTAAATTCTTGCTAATTTTCACTGCCAAATGTAATGGAAACTCTCTTTCCTGCCCAGGGCTCCTGGGCTGGTAAACCCAGTGTGGGGTTAACACCCCTCAGTCATCTTTGAAAACCTTCACCACTGAGGTGTTCTTTTCAGTGTTCTCTCACTATTCATAGGTTTAGGGTCACCCTGTTTCATGTCTCCACTCCTTGTACCGGTCTGAACTGGGCTTCTTTCTTTATATCCTCAGCTATAGAAGCTCTATTCAGTCAGTACTCTGAGGGTTCCCAAGGTTGACTTCCACTACGTATCTGAAAACTTGATGTGATCTAGGGACACCACAGGTACAGTATTTACCTAATCTGCCATCTTCCTTCCACTCCAGTTTTTGTTTTGTATAGCATTCATATACATCTATTTGTACAGTATATGTTTAATAAATGCAAATTGAATTACTTTAATATTCAATCCCATAGATTTCATGTTTGATGCTCTCTTATGTTTGCATTTTGTTTTGGTTCAATATGCCTAAGAACCAAAATTGAAGGTCCTTTTACCAGTTTTTAATCCAATGCTTGATGGCTTCTTGTACCTTTCACTGTGGGCTATCTAGAACAATAACATCAAGTTAAATAGAGAGGATGATATTTAAGCCTGGCAACTGATATTTTCATTCTATAAGTTTACTTCATAGTAAATGCTTAAAGGAGATATATATGAGTGTTTGCTCTGTTTTGAAGTAATATGTACACTAATTCATTTGTTTGGTGAGGTTAGCTGTGTCAACTAACAGTAAAATTAGACAAGGTGGGACACATTTATTGCAATTGGTTTGTAAAAATGCCTAACACTGAATCAATAAAGTTTATATTAACTCTAAAGAGATATTTTTAAGTGATGCCATTCTGTTAATTTAAAAATATCCATGATTTTACTGATAATCGGGTTTGATTTTAGATTTATTTTACTGTTTTTGACAGAGACAGAGAGAGACAGAGAAAAAGGGGAGGGCCCAGGGCAGTTTCCATAGTTGTACACCATCAGTTTCTGACATGGTTTCATTCCACACAGGTGGGTCAGGGCTGCACAGGGTCGGAACTGGGCTGGGGGCCTCCAGCATGAAAGGCAAGCCCCCTCATGCCAGGGGCCAAACCAGGGGACAAAAACTGATCTGGGGGCCTCCTGCATGGGAAGCACACCCCAGTTCAGCATGTGCTCCACATGGGCCATGGCCAGAATTTGATCCTTCATCCCCAGGGTTACAAAGTGAGCGCTTACCTGCTGAGCCATCTGTCTTCCCTGATAATCTTTATACATTAATAAATATAATAGTATAATAAACAGGGTCTGGCAAAAGTAACGTATTTTTTAAAGTTATTAGCTAAAAAATAGGGCGTTAACTTCTACACGCCCCTGTTCATATGACTATCTAAAGAATTTTTTGAAATTATAAATTATTTATATTTCACTATGTTTCTTCAGATGTGACTTATGACTAACGCAATAAAAAAATATCTATGATCAACGTTTGTTAAGGCATTGAACATTATCTTCAGTAAAATTTTTTGTAATGTACATTGCTAATAATATTGAATATTGATGAGGAGTAACACAATGTGTAAATATTTTATACATAAAGGAGATATATATATATGCCCTCTAGGGAAAACAATAGCTTACCTGGGTTTTGTATAAAATGTGGATAAAAAATATCAAGCAGAATATAAGCTCTCCCTGGGGGATCCAAGATGGTGCCATGAGAGGAGAACGCCGATAACTGCCTGGGAAGGGCCTTGTGAACAGAGGGGAGTCCACAGGGGAAACCCTGAGAAGAAACCTCAACTAAGAGAACCACATAACGCAGAACAACACACAAAGGTTAGAGAAAAAAGGAGAGAGAGGGAGAGGAAAAGGGAAGCAGCGGTTCGGGGACAGAGACTCGGAGGGCGGCCCGGGGCTGGCAAAAACAAAGGGGGATTAGTGGACTACGGTCAAAGTGGAGCTGGATCGAGGGTGGGCTGGAAGCCGAGACCTAGGGAGCGGGGAAGCCCCACAAGACTGTGGACAATTTAACATCCTAACTCAAGAGACAGCACACAGTGCCCTAATCAGATCACAGAGCCTAAAGTGGAACAGGGACTGTGGAGCAGGGCGGCTGCACTTCCTGGCGGGCGGGGTGAGAGCAGGGCATCAGCCCACAACAGCTCAGCACCCCTGATTTATGGAGGAGATTGACTGCGAAGGAGCGCCTTCTAAAGACAGGGTTCTTGGAGTGAGGGCTGGGGCTTGAGTGGGCATAGCTTCATTGGACGTGCTTAGAGTGAATCCGGTGGACTCAATAGAGCCGGAAGCATAGAGCAGCTGCTGCCCGAGCAATAACCTGTGCGCACTGGGCTTTCGTCGCCCCACCCACCGGGCCTCCGCGGCGCCGCTCCCAGCGTGCAACTGGGCTTTCGGCGCCCCGCCCACCGGGCCGACGCACCAACGCTGCTTGCTTGGTAGTGCACAATTGAGCTTTTGGTGCCCTGCTCACCAGGCCGCTGTGGCACCGCTGACTGCTTGCCAGCGCACAATTGGGCTTTTGGTGTCCCGCTCACCAGGCCGCTGCGGCGCCGCTGCCTGCGCGCAAGTGCGTAACTGGGCTATCGGCGCCCCACCCACTGGGCCGCTGCGGCATCGCTGCGTGCGTGTGCCAGGCTTTCGGTTCCACGCCCACCGGTCGCTCACCAGGCCGCCACAGTGCGACTGCCTGCGTGGGACCTGCTTTTGGCGCCCTGCCCACCGGGCTGCAGCAGTGCTGCTGTGTGCTCAAGAGCGCACAGCTGGGATTAGCGTCTCGCCAACTGAGCCTCTGGGGCATAGCGGACCGTGAGCGCAACTGGGCTGCTGGCCTGGTCTCCGCAGTGTCATTGCCTGTGCGAGAGACTGCGCAGCCGACCAGGGCCTCTGCCAAGCCCCAGCCCATCCAAGTGCTGCCCTGCGGGCGTGGCTTACAGATACGATTAAAGGAGGGGCAGCCAGGAGGAGGAAAGACCAGAGCAAAGCTCATGCGCCCTGCCCGCACTGAACCACTAGCCCCCCTGCTGAAAGAAGAATCTGCTATTGTGTCTCAGGCCCACTTTAGCTCCTACTCACATGCCCCCACCCCTGGCCACACCTTTACTACCCTGCTATCTAACAGCTAAGACGGCAACCTGAAGTGCCCTAGGACACAGAAGCTGTCTGCTTCCGCCAACGCTCTTCCAAAATCTCCTTCTCCCACAACTTAGCCCAAAAGAAAAAATAAAGAGAAGCCCATCTGATAGGCAACCCCCCAGAGGGAAAACAGACTCATGAGTAAAGCAAAAAGAACCACATCAAACACAATGCACACCTCAGAATCCAAAGACCCTCCAGAAGACCAGGGGCAGTCTTTAGTAAAGGACCTTGCACACTTGGAATCTAATCTAAGTGAAACAGAATTCAGGGCTGCATTAATCAAGACACTCACAGAGCTCAATCAATGCTGGCAAAGTACCCAGACACAGTTAAATGACCTCAACAAGAAATTTTCTGACCAAAATGAGTATTTTGCCAATAAAATTGAGAAGCTAGAGCAGAACCAAAAGGAACTCCTTGAAATGAAAGGCATCATGGGAGAGCTGAAAAAAGAACTGACCAGCGTAGGAAACAGGGCTGACCAGCTAGGGCAAAGGATGAGTGAAATTGAAGATACAAACATGGAAATGTCACAGAGGGAAGAAGAAAAGGAAAAGAAAATCAAGAGAAATGAAAGAGCCCTACAAGATCTTTCTGACTCCATCAGAAAGAACAATATTAGAATAATAGGGGTACCAGAAGAAAGCGAGATGAAATCTTCTCAGAGTCTACTAAAACAAATAGTGGATGAAAATTTCCCTAACCTGTGGAAGGAATTACAGCCCCAAATCCAAGAGGAAATCAGAAGCACTAACTTCCTAGACCCTAGCAGATCTTCTCCAAGGCACATTGTTCTGAAGATGACAAAAATCAATGACAAAGAAAAAATCCTCAAGGCTGCTAGGGAAAAACAAAAAATAAGTTTCAAAGAAAAACCTATCAGGCAGTCACCAGACTTATCAACAAAAACTCTGCAGGCCAGGAGGGAGTGGAGCCCAATCTTCAAAATATTAAAAGAGAGAAATTTCCAGACAAGAATTAACTATCCAGCAAAATTAACCTTTAGATATGAAGGAGGTATTAAAGCCTTTACAGATATACAGAAGCTGAGGGAATTCTCCAGCTCAAAACCGGCACTCCAAGAAATACTAAAGGAGGCTATCCGACCTGAATCCAGAAATCAAAATAAATGGAGAAAAGTTGGGACAACAAAGAAATAAAAAGGAAAGAAGAAATGGATACAGGTCATCCTCATATATCAATCATCACCCGGAATGTAAATGGACTGAATTCACCAATAAAGAGGCACAGGGTTGCAGACTGGATTAAAAAACAAAATCCAACCATATGCTGCCTACAAGAGACCCCCCTCAGCCACAGGGACAGACATAGTCTCAGGGTAAAAGGATGGAAAACAATACTCCAGGGAAATGGCAGTCAGAGAAAAGCTGGAGTGGCCATACTGATTTCTGATGCAAAAGACATCAGGATAAAAAAAATAATAAGACATAAAGATGGGCATTACATCTTGATAAAAGGGACAATACAACAAGAAAACATCACACTCATTAATACATATGCTCTGAATCAGGAAGCACCAAAATTTATAAAGCAACTACTAACAGATCTAAAAGGAGAATTTGACAAAAATACAATTATAGTAGGGGATCTAAACACCCCCCTGACAACATTGGACAGATCATCCAAGCAGAACCTAAATAAGGAGATTGCAGCTTTAAATGATACATTTCAGGAAATGGACATATTTGACATTTACAGATCATTCCATCCTACAACAAAGGGCTATACATTTTACTCTAGTGCACATGGAACATTTTCAAGGATAGACCATATCCTGGGACTGAAATCCAACCTCACCAAATTTAAGGGCATCCAAATCATACCAAGTGTATTCTCAGACCACAAAGCGTTGAAACTTGAGATCAATT
>PVKE010047413.1:0-11933 GCA_004027555.1 Craseonycteris thonglongyai | reverse complement strand
CCCCCCACACACGGTCCCCGCCCACCTGCTCCATTTTGCTGTGAACCCAAAAGTACTTTAAAAATAAGGTCTATTTAAAAAAAGAAAGCGTTCCTTAAAGTGAAAAGGAGAGCCAAGGAGGGAAAAAAATGTGTATCGAACGTAAATTATTTGCGACGTAAATAAGTGGGGGGGCGGCGCTGCATGTGCGTACGTGGCTTTCGTGGGCAGAGGATGACTAAGCAGTTTCATCGTCCAATGGGCGGAGGCTCATGGGAGATATGCAGATGAGTCCATCGCGCCACGGGCAGTGGCCCCTTGGTCGCTAGTGAACGGAGGCTCATGGGAGATATGCAGATGAGTCCATCACGCCATGGGCAGTGGCCCTTTGATCGCTAGGTGACTGAGGCTCATGGGAGGTATGCAAATGAGCCCGGAGCACCATGGGAAGTGGCCCTTTATATTGAGAGGTGGGCCCGGGCGCCTCCTCTTCTTCGGACGTCCGCGGAAGGGGAGCTGCAGTGCGCGTGAGCTCGTCTCTGGCCGAGCGGAGGCTTTTGTTGGATCCAGGCCGCTGCGGTGCGGGGTTCGAACACCCACCCAGGCGGTCAGTGTGGCTCGGGGCCGGCGTGGGGGGCGTGCGTGGGGCCGTGAGCCACCTTCGGGTTTTGTGTCGCGTGAGGCTGAGTGGGTGTTGGGACCCCTGAGCTGGGGGGCTGGGGAGCCGGGGCGGCCGGGGAGGAGCCCCGCCGAGCAGGGCCCGGCCTGGAGGGGGGGACGCCCCCTGCGCCGTCGCGCCCGCCCCGCCGGGCAGGGGGCGCCTGACGTCACGGTGCCGCCATTGCAGCTCCCAGGAGCGGAGCCGTCGCGTGAGCTCGGGAAGCTTCTGGAAGTCCGGCCGTCCCCGTCCTGCAGGTGCGTGTGGCGGCGGGACCCGGTTCGCGCGGCCCCCGGCCCTCCCGCCGCGGCCCCTCGCGAGTGCCGCGCTTGCCGTCCGCCCCGCAGGAGGAAGGCGGCCATGTGCCCCCCGGTCAGCGCCCGGCACAGCAGGGAGGGCGTGTCCCACCTGTACGAGTCCTGGCTGTACCTGCTGGAGCACGGCGACCACCTGAGGACCTGCTTCGCTTGCTTCAAGCTGGCTTTCCTGAGCTTCAAGGAGTCGCTGTACGCGGAGGAGTGGGAAGACGAGGACCTGGACCTGGAGCTGTCAGACCACGAGGAGGAGGAGGAGGAGATGTCCCCAGAGCTGGTGCCCAGCTGGGGGCCGGGCCCCGGGCTGCCACCCGGGGGGCCTGAGGGCTGGGGCTGGGGCACGCTGGCACCACCCCCAGGGGAGCTAGGGTTCGGGGACCCGGGCAACAACCCTGTGCCCGCTCAGCTAGTGCCCCAGAATGCGACACACCTGGGCCTGGGTCCTCAGGAGCCTGACTGGACCCAGGGTCTGCCCTGGAGATTTGGGGTGCCTTCGATCTGCCCTCACTGGCCCCACCCCAATCTCTGGCAGGCGGCTCTGGGAGCGGAGCTGCCCCCCGGGGAGCCCATGCTGTTGGAGATGACTCCCACCCCCGAGGGCGACCCGACCGTACCTGAGACCTGGCTATTGGACGTGCAGTTCATGTCCATGGTGGGTGGCCCCGATGCCATTTGCTTCCGTAGAATGAAGCCCCGGTGGGTTCAGAGCATCCCAGGCCAGAGCTGGATGGTGCTGCTAGAGCCGGACCAGCTCTGGGCCACGGGGCCCCCAAACGCAATTGAGGGTGAGGAGGTGGAGCGCTGGAGGCTCTGTGTCCTGGAGCCGGCCCTCGGGTACAGCGCCCACCTGCTACCTGCTGATGTGGCCCTGCTCAAGAGGGGCATCACCATCCTGTCCTACTCACCCTGGGCCGAGAGGGCTGCAGTGGATGAGAGCTTGGCCTTGGAGCCACAGTACCCCCCCCAAGCATGGGGTCCTGGCACCCCTGAGAACCAGAGCAGCGGGCCTGGGGCGGACCTGGACCCTGGGATGGAACTGGGCCCTGAGGCAGACCTGGACCCTGGGGCAGACTTGGGCCCTGGGGCAGACCTCCTGGATCCTGGGGCAGACCTGGGCCCTGGGGCAGACCTCCTGGATCCTGGGGCAGACCTGGGCCCTGGGGCAGACCTCCTGGATCCTGGGGCAGACCTCCTGGATCCTGGGGCGGACCTGGGCCCTGGGATGGACCTGGACCCTGGGATGGACCTGGACCCTGGGGCGGACCTGGGCCCTGGGGCGGACCTGGGCCCTGGGGCAGAGGGCATGTCATCAGCCCCATGGCCCAAGGACCCAGAAATGAACTGAGGCCCTGTGGCCACCATTGTCCTGGCTGCCGTAGGACACCAGAGGCTGGCAGGACTGGTAGCTGCCCTTCCATGGGTCTGCAGTGGATGCAGACCTGGTTCAAGTGTTGGTGGTTCTGTAGTTTCACCATTTAGTTCGTTTGTGTGTGGTTTTTGATTCAATAAAGCAATGAGAGTTGTATGAAGTTCTCTGACTCGTTCTCAGCTAGTGGTAGTTGGGTGGCTTTGTTGTCTGTGTCTGGGAAGAGGGGACTGAGAGGCCTCTGGTCATGGTGGGAGTTTTTTTTTTAAGATTTTATTTGAGAGAGAGAAGGAGGAGGGTCCAGAGCAGTCTCCATAGTTGTACATTATTAGTTTTGACAGTTTCATTCTACACAGGTGGGGCCGTGCGGGGCAGGGCCTGAGTTGGGGTCTTCCACATGGGGGTACACCCCAGTTCAGCATATGGGCCAGGGCGGGGACTCAATCCCTGGATCTCGTGGTTGCAAGACAAATGCTCAACCTGTTGAGGTATCCTGGCCTCCCCTCATAGGTTTTACATGTTACTTATAAACAAATACAGGCTTAAAGAAGGGCTATGTTTTGAACAATAAGTGTATGTATGTCATCAAACAGATTTTAATGAATCTAAATCTGGGCCCCTGACAAATACATATTTTTGACAAGTGGGAGGACCCAGAGCAGTCTTCATAGTTCCACGTCATCAGTTTTCAATACGGTTTTGTTCCACACAGGTGGACGGGGGACACGTGGGATGGGAACCAGGCCAGGGGCCTCCCACATGGGAAGCTTGCCTTGGTTAGAACTGAACTGGGGACACCCCAGTACAGCACATGGGCCCGCACAGGCCGGGACCAGGACTTGATCCTCAGACCCCGGGGCTCAACCCACTGAGCCATCTGGGCTTCCCCCGATTTTTCTTTTTTTTAAACCATGGGCTGAACCACATGTAAAGGATGCCGATAACATGTGAGGCAAAAGCCCTCTCAGTGGCCCATCTGGGGGTTTCTACAACCCTGGGTTGGGTGCCTGTGGCTCCTAGTGGCTCAAGGCCGGGCTGTGTCTTTCAGTGAAAGCTGCAGACCCAAGGGCCACCTGCCTGGGTTTTACCGCTGTGCTGGTATTGCCAGGAGCAGCAAGCTCCAGGCCGTCTTCCCTCATGTCTCCTCCCAAAATGGGTGTCCAGATCTGGAGCCACACAGGCTTCAATGATAAAATGGAGAGAAGATGGTTAAAGGCCCAGCCGTTGGGAACCCCCCCTCACAGCGTGCCCTCATAACCCTGTGAGCATGTGTTCAAATTTGCACCTGCTTTTGTCCCCTCTTCTGTCTGTCCCTCCAGGTCAAACAGTTTATCTAATCACTCTTGCAGTAACCCTGGTTTAGGGCAGCTTGTTTTTGGATGACACAGCTGCTCTGCAGCACTGGGGGTGCGAAGGCCAGGAGGGGCCACCCTGCTGGGGGGCCCGGGGAGAGCCCGGCTCTGTGCCTGAAGCCACACAGCTGGGTCCTCGGCGCTTCTCATCTCAAGTGGGGAAGAACAGTTCTCAAAGTTATGGCGAAGTTGACGTAAGGTCACGTGTAGCTTCCGAAGATGAATCATACAGTGACCGTGTGCCCCAGTCATTCTGCTGCTAGGTATAGATCCCAGTGGATTAGAAGCAGCTACCTGTGTGTGTGTTACAGCACTGGTCACAACGGCCAAAAGCGGGGACAAGCTAGTGTCGGCTGACAGATAAACAAGGTGAAGGATGTTCACACAATGGGCCGCTGCCATCAGTGAATAGCAGTGGAGTGCTGACTGGTGATGGTGTGCGTGGACCTCAGAAACATGCTGAGTGGAAGAAGCCTGTCGTGGGGCCACATACTGTGTGATCCCATTTACACGTGTGTCTGAAATAGGCAAATCGTAAGTCTGCAGATGACTGGTTGCTGGGGACGGAGGGAAAGGAGGGTGGGAAGCAATTGCTCAACGCGTGTAGGGTCTCCTGAGGTGCAAAAATGTTTTGCAGGCACGAAGACCCCCACCCCCTGGGTTCTGGCCGTCCCAGAGGCCCCTGTTATTAGAGATAAAGGAAGAAATATGCATAAAAGGAATGGAAAACTGTGAAACCTAACAGTAGCACTAGTCACAGTTGCCAAAAAGTGAAAGCAACCCAGTTGTCCCCCAGTGGGCAAACGGATGAGCAAGCCGGGGTCCCCACAGTGGAACCGTCGGTGGTCAGCCTTAGGAGGGAAGGGGACTGACATGCTACACTGGATGGACCTTGAAGACAGCGACGTAAGTCAGTCACTAAAGGATGTGATGCCCCTTACCTGTGGTCCCTAGAGGCATCAGATTTAAAGAAGGAGGATGGTACCAGGGGCTGGGATGGGGACTTAAGTGTTTAATGGGGATAGAACTGTTCGGGAAGATTTAGAAAGGTTTTGGAGCTGGACGGTGGTGACAGTTGCACAACATGGTGAATGTTACTAATGCCACTGGGCCCAGGCCCGTCTGGGTCTTTCCTCCTCCTGCAGGCCTCTCCCCGCCTGCCAGAGGGTCCAGGGAATGACTGGGCAATGGAGCAACGGTGCAAAAGCTGGAAGTGCAGACACCCCAGAGGAGAGGCCCCCGGGCACTGGGGCTGGAGGCTGCCCCATCCCACCCGAGATGAGCGGTGCTCGAACCCCGGCTGGGCCCAGGGCCTCCAGTCCAGCCCTTGGGCCATTTCTCCCGGCCCCGGCCCGGCTCGCCCCTACGGCGCCGCCCCCGTCCTGGGTTATTAGTATCTGGGCGCAGGGCCGCAGCGCATTCCCAGCTGGCGGCCGGGCAGGGGGCCTCGGTGGCCGGGGCCTGGCGCCGAGCGCGGCTGTCCAGGCGGGACGGACCGGCGGGCTCCCCTCCCTCGTGCGGCCCTGGGAACCCCCCCACCCACCGTGCGCCCGGCCGGGCGGAGTCCTCGGGGGAGGGCCTCACAGACCCGCGCCCCGAGCATTTGGAGACGCGTGGCGGCGATTTGGGCGGGCGGACCTGCTGCCCGGTGCCCGAGGTGAGCGTGCGGGGCGCCCCAGGCGGGGCTCGGGGCTCGGGGCGGCCGTGGAGCCGCAGGTGCGCGCCGCGGGCTCTGCGGGGCTTACGGTCGCTCCGGGGACTCGGAAGCGCGGCCCCCCAGCAACGGCTCTGCAGCAGCGCGACCTGCCTCCCGGGGACCTGGGGACCCCGCGCCCACACAGCCCGGCTTCTGGGCAGCCCCGAGGGGGAGGGCTCTGGAACCGGGGCCTCCAGCCGGTAAGGACACCCCTTGGCACCCGAGGCCGCCCAGGTCCCCTCCAACACAGCTGGGGCGGCCCGCGTCCCTCTTCATTATCTGCACAGATTTACATTTTTATCTCTTCTGTGAAGTTCTTCCTTTGGACGGTGACCCCTTGTTTTTTTTTCCTTTTACTCGGAGGCGTCTTTGCACACGTGGAGGTCACACGTACCTTCCCGTTTGCACTCTTCAGGTCATCGGAGATGCCTTGTGCAGTCTGAGCAGCACCTGTTTTCAAAACGTACAGGAAACATCATTTGAGTGAAAGGACTCTGGGTGAGTGAGACCCCCCCCCCACTGTTTCACAAATGAGGAGGGCGTGGCCTGAGTGGGGGACTCCTGGCTCCGCCCACTGCTGACCCCCGTTCACAAATGAGGAGGGCGTGGCCTGAGTGGGGAGACTCCTGGCTCCGCCCACTGCTGACCCCCGCTGGTCCACAAATGAGGAGGGCGTGGCCTGAGTGGGGGGACTCCTGGCTCCGCCCACTGCCGACACCCGCCCCTGCCCCTCTGCGGGGTGCCACCAGAAAAGCCCAGCCGCCTCCCAAGGCCTCTGCCGGGCGCGTGCTGGGGGCAGCTGGCTCCGTTCTCTCTGGTCGCCCTCGTCAGCCGGGAAATGAGGCAGTGCTGTTAATAGAATTCTGACCGGACAGCCCCCTAGGTGCTCCCCGTCCCTCTGCAGGCCACCCGCCCAGTGGGGACTGCGCCCTCCCATGGCCTTGTGGGAGTAGGCGGGGCTCTGCTCGATACTTCTAATGGGCGCCTCCTCCTGCAGGACAAGCTTTCCGGCCACGGAGGCCACTGCCCAGTGCGCAGACGCAGCACGCCCCCCCTCACAGACGCAGTACGTCCCAGCCCCCTGCACAGACGCACGCCCAGCCCCCCTGCGCAGACGCAGCACGCCCAACGCCCCCCACGCACGCAGCACGCCCCAGCCCGCCCCCCTGCGCAGACGCAGCACGCCGCAGTCCCCCGTGAAGACGCAGCACGCCCCCCCGCGTAGACGCACGACACCCCAGTCCCCGTGCGCAGACGCAGTAGCCGCAGCCTCCCCCGGCCCCGCGCAGCGTGAGGGGGCAGGAATGGCCCTGAGCCTGGCGCCCGCCAGCGGCGTCCCTGTGCCGGCTACAGCAGGCAGCCCGGCGCCCGGGCCCCCCGGAGGCCCCAATGCGTCCCTCAACGGCTCGTGGGCCAGCCCCACGGAGCCCAGCTCGCTGGCGGACCTGGTGGCCACCGGGGCCCTCGGGGCCGTGCTCCTGGCGCTGGGCGCGGTGGGCGTGGCGGGCAACGCGTACACGCTGGCGGTCACGTGCCGCCGCCTGCGCGCGCCGCCCGCCCTGCGCGCCTACGTCATCAGCCTGGCGCTGGCCGACCTGCTGTACCTGCTCGGCATCCCCTTCATCGTGGCCACCGACGTCGCCCAGGAGTGGCACTTCGGGGACGTGGGCTGCCGCGTGCTCTTCGGCCTGGACTTCCTGACCATGCACGCCAGCATCTTCACCTTGACCGTCATGAGCAGCGAGCGCTACGCCGCGGTGCTGCGGCCGCTGGGCACCGCGCGGCGCTCCAAGCGCTACCGCAAGGGCCTGGCGCTGGGCGCGTGGCTGCTGGCGCTGCTGCTGGCGCTGCCCATGATGCTGGGCATCCGGCTGGCGCGCCGGGGCCGCAAGCGCCTGTGCCTGCCGGCCTGGGGCCGGGGCGCCCACCGCGCCTACCTGACGCTGCTCTTCGGCACCAGCATCGTGGGGCCCGGCCTGGTCATCGGGCTGCTCCACGTGCGCCTGGCGCGGGCCTACTGGCGGTCCCAGCGGGCCTGCTTCGCGCAGACGCGGCGGCTGCCCAATCCCCGGGTGCTGCGCCTCGTCCTGGCCATCGTGCTGCTCTTCTGGGCCTGCTTCCTGCCCTTCTGGCTGTGGCAGCTGCTGGCCCAGTACCGGGGCGCCCAGCCGCTCTCGCCCCGCGCCGCGCGCCTCGTCAACTACCTGACCACCTGCCTCACCTACGGCAACAGCTGCGTCAACCCCTTTCTCTACACGCTGCTCACCAGGAACTTCCGCGAGCACCGCCGCCCCAGCGCCCGTGCGCCCCTGGGCGGCCCAGCCATCCCGCCGCGACCCTGGCGGGCCTCCGGCAGCAGCCAGCGGGCCACCGAGCCGCCCAGCCTGTCCCTGCAGGGGCCTTGCGCCTGAGCCACACGGTGGAGTGGGGGTGCCCCCCGTTCTGCAGGGTGGGGCCCCAGCATCTGGGTCACTTGCCTGAGCCAGAAAGTTCCCCGCTCACCTTCCCCCGTTGCTCTGTCAGCCCAGCCACCTGCGCCCCCATGTCCAGGAGCCCCCAGCCCACCCCTGAGGGGCTACGGGAGGCTCAGGCCCAGACCAGTTGTGGAGACCGTGGGAGTCAGTCTTCAGCGTCCCGCGACGTGGACACAAGCACCCGGCCGGTGCCCCCCAGTCCCCCCGCCCCGTGGTGGACATGCTGCGACCTGCAGGGGACCCTGCCCTGTTGGTGACACCGCCACCCGTCCCTCCCGGCTCTGTCACAATAAACGCTGAGCTCTGATTCCTGTCCTGTCCCAGCCGTGGGGGCGGGGTGGGGACGTTGGGGGGCACCCACTTCCTTCGGGTCCCAGGAGGTGCCCTCACAGCACATGGAGACGCTGGTGAAGGAGGGTGCACGTCTCCCTTTGAGGCCTTTGCTGGGCTCACCGTCCTGACACGGCAGATGGGTCCCCCCCCCTCTGGGCTGAAACCCAGGGTGAGGCCGGGAACGGTCACCCCAGCTGCTCAGGGAGTAGGGGCCGCAGGGGGTCACTCCAGGGCTGGGACACAGTGCCCACGTTGACACCAGGAGGGGGAGCCCTCCCATTTGCAGCTCCCCAGCCTCATGCCTCCCGGGGGCACAGAGACCACAGGGCCCACACGTGGCCGGCCCTGCCCACCTGGGGGACTGAGCGGGGGCCGGTGGGTATGGAAGCAGGAGGGGCCCAAGAGACGGGAGTCCCCTGATGGGTGGGGCAGGGAAGCACCTACACCCCACCCCTCCCAGTCTTAGCCTGGGTGGTGCCCACACTGGGAGCATCTTCTTCCTCCTATGTGTGTGGGGGGGCTTGCACCCCAAGAAACTGTCCCAGGGGCAGTGTGGGCTCGTGTATACTCAGCCACGTCCAGGCCCCGCCTCCAGGGCAGTGGTGGTCAGCAGAGGAGACAGGAGAGCTGTCTGCTCTCTAATGAATGGAGGCCCGGGGGGGCCAGGGTCAGAGACATGTCTGGCATTTAAATGTCCACGCGATGCCAGGACCTGCCGATGAAGCAGAATACCGAGGCCGGGCGGGCGGCCTGCATTCAGGGCTCACAAAGCGTAGCCCTGGCCTCAGTCACCTGACCACTGCCCAGGACCCCCACCCTGCCCGCCAGCATGGGGGCGCCTTTGGCTCCTGGGTCTCTAGATGCTGCCGGGATGGTTTCCAAGGTTCGCTTCCCTTCGGGCTGTACTGACAGGCCTCAGCGGGGTGGGGTGGGGGCGCATGGAGCTCCTCTGCCTCATGTGGGCAGCAGAGAGCCCGGGACAGGGACCCCGCTGCATCAGGGCAGGGGCTGGTGGGAGGCGGAGAACAGCCGGGAAGCCAGGAACCCACAGCCCAGCCTGTGGCTTGGCGGGAGGCGGAGGACAGGCGGCCAGGATGGGCGCCTGTGGCAGGTGATGAGTTTACCACTCGCAGGCACATTCCTGCCCTGTGGGCTGGTCTGTCGCGCTGGGTTTGGCTGCTGACCACTTGCAGGGCAATGGAGGTGGAACACACACACACACCCGAGTCCAGGTGCCTGTGTGTCCCAGCTTCCGTGGGTCTCCAGTGGGGAAGGTGGCAGAGCCCCCCAATGTCCCCTTTGCCCCTGACCTTTCCGGGGACTCATGGTCTGGGAAGTGAGCTTCTGCTGTGATCAGGACACGGCTCTGTGACCCGCCCGGGGCTCTGCTTTGGGATACAGCCCTCATCCCCAAGGAGCTCCTGTGGGGGTGAGTGATGATGGTGACAATGCTTGTGGAGGGACACGTGGCTTTGCCAGGGAGGGGGTCCCAAGCTCTTTTCTGGCTCCACAGCTGTGCACACCCAGCTTGGGGGGCAGGACACCAGGGCTCCCCATGCCCAGGAGAAAGCACTCAGCTCACTTTCCTCACACCCCCACCAGGCATAAGAAAACGGGAGCTCAGCCAGCCGGAGGTGCTAGGAGTCCCCATTCCCGTGCAGGGTGGCGGCGGGGGACAGAGTCGAGCCTGGGGCACCGTACACCTACAAACCACGTAACCAGGAACCCGGGAGCCCTGGGGCCACGCACAGTGGCAGGTTTTTCCATTGGAATTCCAGACAGATGACACTTTGAGCAGGAAGCCAGGCGGCCAGCAGGAGCCCAGATTCCTGCCTTCTTTGGGCGGCCAAGTGCCCGGCTCATGCGGGGGACTGGCCAGTGCTCCTGGGGTCAGGCTCAGGGCAGACTGCTCTGTCCCACCATCTTTCCCACCTGGAGCTCCGAGGCCAAGACTGGATGGGCTGTGGTGGGTGGGAGGCAGCCTCGGCAGGTCCAGGCCCTGCCTCCCCATGTGCGTATTTCCTTGCCCCCTGGGCAAGCACAACTCCGGGTCACCTCGCACCGGGTTCTCCCATTCCTGTTTCCGAGCTGAGGGGACAGGGACCCGGCCACACAGCACCTGCAGGAGGGGTCAGCTGGGAGCACCCACAGCCCTGGGGGTCTGTGGCCCTTGCCCTGTGGCCTCAGGCGCCTGCAGCCTGATGGGAAGCCCATGTCTCACCCCAAACCACGTGCCAGTGGGAAATGCACGGAGGCTGAAGGCCGTGGCCCGTCCGCTGGCTGCGGCCTGGTCGGGCCTGACTGGGGAGGGGAGGGCACCTGTTCCTGCCCTTGTCCTTGCAAATGTCCACATGCCCACCCCTCCCCATCCTGGCCCTCCCGCTACCTGTGGGTCTGGCAGGGCTTGTGGGGCAGGGGAGGTACAGGCCCCCCGGGAAAACAGGACGAGGGACCGCTGGGTTTCTGGGGGACACTGTGGTGTCAGGCGGGACTCCGTTGCTGGTGTCGTGGGTCCTTGGACCCCAGTCTGCCCCCCAGAGCCTCCGCTCACTGGAACCTTCTCCACGGGCCTCATGGTGGCTGATTTTGCTCCGGCCGCTCCCGGCCCCTCGCCAGCAGCCCCAGAGCAAACACACAGGTGCCCGGGAGGTGACCAGCCAGTTCCCTTAATTTACTCCCAGGTGAAAAGCAACCCAAACACGAGCACGTGGACACCCGGGAGGTTCCTAAGGCACCTTGTTCAGAGGCGCGGGGGCACCCCGCAGGCCGGCCCCGGGGAAGCGGGGTCTGCGATGCCGTGGTCGGGGTTGCAGGAGAAGGCGATGGTGATGGCGTAGCGCGTGCCCCAGCGGACTTTCTCCACGCGGTGCAGGTTCTCGGAGCCCGAGGTGAAGAAGGACACCCGGCCTGGGGGAGGAGGGCAGACACGGGCGGCGTGTGTGACCACCCCCGGTGTCCTGGCCCGGTGGCTGCACCCCCGACACACAGCGGGCGCTGCCCCCGAGCCCCGCTGCGCGTCCTACCGGCTCGGGGCTCCACGGTCTTGTTGGCACCGTCCTCCATGAACACGAAGCGCCCGCCGCCGAAGTCGTCCAGGTAGTCGGACAGGTACAGCAGCGAGGTGTAGTCGAAGGAGCCGTAGGTCACCTGCGGGCCGAGGGGGCGTCAGCGCGCCCCCAGGCAGCAGCCCCTGTGGGCGGGCGGGCCGTGGGCCCTGCCTCCCGCCGGCTCCCCAACTTCGCGCGACCTCCCTGAGCCTGCTGTCACGCGGCTGCCTGGGACCCCCGCTCAGCTCCCAGGCCCAGGCGGCACGTGGGGGGCCCACGCCAAGTCCACGCTGCGGTGACTCCCAGGCGGTGGCCATGCTGCCCACCAACCCACAGGCCCCGCCTCCCTGGCCACGCCCCACCGGGCCATGGCCCCGCCCCTGCCTGCCACCGACCACGCCCCACCGTCGACCACGCCCTATCTCGACCTCGGCCCCACCCTCTTGGCTCCACCCCCGTGGCTGCCACGCCCCCACCATCGACCACGCCTGCCCGATCCCTGTCCTGACGTTGGTCACACCCCTGCGCTGGCCCCGCCCCACCGCAGGCCATGTCCCCGCCCCTAGCCCACCCCATAATCGGCCACGCCCCCTTAGACCACGCCCTGCCGCTGTCCCGACCTCGACCCCGCCCCACCAGACCACGCCCTGTCCCTTCCCGACCTCAGCCATGCCCCGGCCACGCCCTGTCCCTTCCCCGCCCCGGCCACGCCCC
>PVKE010047412.1:0-11933 GCA_004027555.1 Craseonycteris thonglongyai | reverse complement strand
TTCTAACAGGGCCTTGAAAAGTCGGTGTTGCAATGGAGCTGCTCGAATAGAGTTGATTATCTTTGTGACTATTTTCATAACATGTTCAAAGGGCAGTATTTTACAACACAAAGCTTCCTGATGGATAATACGGTGGTAGGACATAAAGTTTGAAAATGATTCATCTTTCCTGCAAAGGGCAATAAATCCTTTGTTTTTATCAACCATTGCTGGTGTCCCATCGGTAGTTATCGCAGACAACTTATGCAAAGGCATGTTTATCGACCTGGCATATGTTCTGAAAGTTGTATAAATATCCTCACCTCTCATCTGTCCTTTCATTGGTATTATTTGCAACAGCTCCTCTTTTACCGTGAAGTTACTAAATACCATTCTCACCGTAACTGCCAACTGTGCGGTGTCTGATATATCTGTTGACTCGTCAAATTGCAGAGAGAAGCAGTCACATATTTCCAAGTCAGTCTTTAACTGAGTTTGCAAGTCTTTTGAAATTGCGTGTATTCTTCTTGTGACTGTTACTTGACAACTGTAAGTCTTGTATCACTGACATAATCTCACGCTTGTTAGAATATTCCTCAAACAAACAATCGGCAGCAGTCAGAAATGCTTCTTTTAACAATTCACCATCCTGGAAAGGTTTATTCTTCTTTGAGAGCATGTGAGAAATTTTGAAAGAAGCAATGGTTGCCTTTTTAGATTTTTCCACATGTCTAGTGAAAACAGTCTGTTGAGTAGTTAAACTTCATTTTAGTTGATTTATTTTTTTCTTTCTTACTTCAGATTTAAGTGGATAATTCATATCCAAAGTGGTATGACTTATCTGAAAGTGACGTTCAACATTATGTTTTTTCGGCACTGCAATACTACTGCCACACAATAGGCAAATGCATTTACCTTTTAAATTAATGAAACAATATGATTCCTCCCAGTCTGTGTTAAAATTATAGGTTCGTTTTCTCTTATTTGGTCTACTCATTTTAGGACTAAATAAATACAAATAAAAATAGTTATAGAACTACAATATCATATCAAATTGCCACCATAATAATAGATTACCTACCTCGCTTTTAGTTCATTTAAAATCGAATCTATCAAAACACTGTGATCCTAGCTAACTGTCACGACCCGATCAGTCCAGCAACCACAATCAAAATGGCAACTTTGCGTCTCCCGGTTGGGTGGAGGAGAGTTTAAAGAGTGCAGTGGCTAAACAAGACGCGACATGTACAAAGGCGAAAGCTAGGGAAAAACTTATACATACGATATCGCAAACATACCAACGAATGTAATGAACCTGTGCAGACACTCAAACAATATTTTAAAATTCTAACAAGTGTATAAAAATAAATTATAGTTTTACTTAGTGTTTATGAAAAACTTCTGATGCAGTCAAATAATGGCGGGCGCACACAAATCAGGCCGCGGGTGCCATGGCGCCCACGGGCACGGGGTTGGGAATCCGTGCATCACATCAACAAACCAAGAATAAAAATTACATGGCTATCCCAATGGGTGCTGAAAAAGCATTTGATGGGATGTCAGGATAGCTCAGTGGTTGAGTGCTTGCCTTACAATTGCACAGACCAGGGTTCAAATTCTGGCCCTGGCCTGTGCAAACTCATACCCTGAACTGCGATGCAACTAGTAGCCCCTGAGCTCTGTGGTGAAGGTTCTTGCCTCCCATTTGGAAGGCTCCACATCCACTTGTGTGGAATGAAACTGTGTTACAACTAATGCTGTATAACTATGAAGACTGCTCTAGGTACTCTCTCTCTCTCTTTCTCTCTTTCACCTTCTCTCAAACAACGTAAAATAAAATCTAAAAAAAAAAAAAAAGAATGTATGAAGGAGAAATGACAGTAAAATGGACCAAAGCAGTGCTGCTTTTGCACAACAAAGCACCCATGCACAATAACAATGTTGCATTGGCTGCTCTTCATGACTGTGGCTTCCAAGTGTTAAACCATCCTCCCTACCAGTCCAGATCTGACTTCACCAGATTATTGTTTGTACCCAAATATTAAAAAACCAACCAACCAACAAACAAAAAACTCAGCTTCAAGGAAGAAATTTACAGATGACAAAGAGGTTAAAGTTGCAATTTCAACATATTTTGAAGGAAAATAAACAAAGAAAATTTTTTTGAGAGTATAAACTTATTGAAAGATCTGAAACGTGTATTAGAGTTAAGGGCAAATATATATTTTTTTAAATAAGTTGGTTTTTTTACCCTCCTTCCCCTTCATTCTTCGAATTTTTTAACAACCACTCATACAAGTTCATGCTTTCCTGATGCAGAAGTGTGAAGGTGACAGTGTATTCTCTATTTGCAAGATTTAATTTTAAAAACAAATCTTTTTTCTTTGATTTAATGACTCTATTTTCTCAAGGCTATATGCATATCTCATTAATCTGTTTAATTGCCAGGACAATGACTTGGGAGAAAAAAAAAAGTTTCAGTCCTTGTCAAAATCCCAGCAATCAGGCTGCAATTCACTTCTACAATAGGGTCCAAGATAACTTTATCTTGGAACAAATCAGACTTCAGATGGTGTGTTTCTGGATGTCAGCACCCAGTAATCACCTAATTCCTCCTTCCATTGTTCTGCTTCTTCTTATGTGCCTATAGAACCTCTTGACTGTTCTAGGAGTGGGGAAAGTAGCCTTTGAGACAGCAGTCTACCTACCATCTTTCCAAAATGCCAGTATTTTGAATAAACTTTTTTCTTTCCACCAACCCTTGTTTCTTGATCATTGACACATGAGTGGCAAGCAGCCAAACCTGAGTTTGGTAACAAAAAAAATACAAGAGAGAAAGCCTTGAGGAATAACTTAAGGAAGCTTCTTCCTTTCCCTACTCCATTCCTCACTAACAAATAGTTCAGAACACAGGTCTTTGTACTTTCTTCTTGTAGATTTGTCAAGTTCTACAGAAGCTTGGAATTATCACTTTAAAGATTACTAGTCACACCAGAGTGACCTACTTTTAAAATTGGTTTTAGCCTATGGCCAGGGAAGTCCTCTGTTCTGATGCTCCGGGCATGACAGTGAGGTGGACCAGGGAGGTATTGACTAGAAGTGTAATCTATATAGCCCTCAAGGTCCTCAGTTATGTCAACTGTCACACTCTCCGCCCACAAAAGTAAACCTGAGACACCAGCAGGGTGCGGCAAGCACACCAGAACTCACACCTACAACCCATAATCCACCCTCATACACCCTCTCTGGCTCTGTGACTAGCTAGCCCTGCAATTGTGACCATCTCCTGGATACTTGTCTCACTTGTGGGGGGTCTCAGCTACAAGCTGAGCACTCCCATGCCCCTTCAATAATGGAACTGTAGTCATTAGAAGTGTGTGTGGGGGTGCTACACCCTTGATATAGTCTCAATATTAGTCCCTCTTCAACTGTTTTCCAAAAATAATATATTGATCATTCACTCTTTCACATGCCAGTTCTTAAAGCCATGGTGAAAAGGTGTTAAGAGGAAGACCCATGAACACCAGGTGCTAACAGAACACTGGGTCCATGTGTACTCAGACAGGGAGGGGCAGAGAGAGTCAAATAGGGTTCCCCACACCCCCAGCCTTGCTCCCTTGACCTTACACCCAGGCTGGGCCTTTTGTCAGAGGGAAAGTACTATAAGTAAGAGGCTCTAGGAAAAAGAAGGCAGGTAGATATCAAGAGTAAAAATTCTCTTCTTTTTTTCAAGAAGTGAAAACCCTCTTCTTTGCTTTGTGTTTGTTTTTCCTTAAGTTCTTCCTGTAAACATTAGTTAGGAGGCCATTTGGTGAAGGTGCATCACACAGGCATTTGGCTTATATGCTGATTTTTGCAAAGCTGATACCTACCTACCTGCTCTGCAAACAGCAACTAATCATTGCTCATGGGTGCAAGACTATTCCTCTGAAGGCAGCCACTGGTAACGTTGGCTTCGAAGGGCAGGATGCAGGTATCACTTACTTCCTTTTTAAAAGGCCAGGGTTTATGTGCATCTGATGAAGCAAGATTTCTATTCAAAACAAAGAAAACCTTCATTCCCACCTGCTATGAACCAAATCCTATATGCAATACTTTCATTGTTTACCTAGTACCTTTTGTTCTGTTTTGTTTTGTAGACAACTTGAGTATAGAAACTTTCAGGGATGTAAATGTTGATTTGATCAAATGGCTACTTGTAGTATTTAATTTATTAATCAGTTATAACATGCTATAAAATGTATTAATAACAAATTTAGAAATATTAATTTTTCCTTTTTTTTCAGTTTTATTCAAACTCTTCATGTGGTATTTGACATAAGTCTCTCTTTCATCATTGGAGCCAATTTTGAGCATATAAAACAATTTTCTGGAGTATATGTTTTTAGTGCTTGACTAAACTGAGCTATAGAACTTTTTGAAAAGTATATATTCTTCCAGTGGAAAATTCAGGCCAATTTACAGGTACCTATTTTCATAATTAATTGATAGTTGATTATTTTTTATTTCTCCTGTACATAATCTCCATAATTTGAATACTCTTATTTTCTTAATTGAGCTTTAAAAAAACCTGTGTGCAAAGACATTCAATAGTTACAAGTTGAAGCCATGCCTTCAGGCTAATTATTAAACTTGGGTCTAGATTTCTAAATGAATGATTTTTTAAGTAACCTCTACAAGCATCCAAAATTAGCATTCTTTAAGACTATTTCAAGCTTAAATGTTGCTCAAAATAAAGTAATTGAAATTGTATCCAATTTTATTAATCTTTTTAATATAAGGTACTCTTTTATGAAGAGTTAATTTTAACGGGGAAAGCCTTTGCTTTATACTAGGGAATGTGTGGTATATTATCTTGTTTAATCAACCAAGGGCACAATGAAAGGTTATAAAAGTTAAAAATAACTTAAAGTTAAAAAGGCACTCTTCTAAGTGTTTTACATGTACTAACTCATTTAATTCATAAGACAATTGGCAGGTACTAGTATTGATCTCATTTAAAATAAGAGGAAGTTGAGGCACCAGGTGGTATGTCCAGTCCTTTATCTGAACCCAAGTCATCTGAGTCCATATCTCTCACTTGTAAAAGATTAGACAACTGTCAGAAAACACAGATATCTTCCTTCTAAAAAAGTTTAGAATCTCTATGTTTTGATTGCATTTTAGAACCACAAATTGATGTCTTAGCTCTAACCCAGACCAACTCAGTTCAAATCTCTAGAGGCTGGAGGTGGTAATGTTTTTAATAGCCTAGGATATTACAATGTGCCACCATGTTGAAAATTTAAAATGTCTGCTCAAAACTCATCTCCTGATTAGTACCTGCTACAAAAAAACCTTAATAGTATCACTATTGCCATTGCTACCATTTCCTCACCATCAACAGTTTCTTTCAATTGAAGCTAGTAGCAAATTACAGGCCAAGCAATGAGGAAACCATAAGAATAGGAAGACATAGCAGAAGGCAATCACATAGAGTTGCAGCCATTGTCTTTAGCAACAGAAAAAGTTACAGCCTCTCCTTTGCTGTATAATCAGGGTGTCTCCATTTTTATAAGTACCTCTCCTTAAAACAAACATTAGTGTTTTACTTTTGAACTACAGAGTCGTTTGAAACCATATAAATGACTGGGCTTCTTACCTGCAAACTCAACAGACTTTTGATGAACACTTACAATGACCAAGGCACCACGGCAAATAGAAAAATAGGTAATGTGTGTTCCCACCCTGGAAAATCTCAATCTATTGGTAGAAATAATATGTGAACATAGTAACTACAATCATATTTCAATGTATAAGCACCATAAGAAAGCTAGAAATAAAATGCTCAGAAAATTCAGAGCAGAAAGGGATAACTTCTAATAAAGGGATCAAGAAAACTTTCACAGAAGTGTCATTAGAGCTGGACACAGTTGATAATGAGAGATTTCAAAAAGCAAAATGAAGAGCAGATAATTAAACTCAGAAAATCATGTGAGTCGATGCTGACCAGGACCCCTGAAAACAGAGGTTTTATTTGATTGGCATAGAGTTAATGAGAGTAGAAGGAAGAAAAGCAGATAAAGAATCAGGGGTTGGAGACCTGGCCTTTGCTCTCAAATCAATTTTTTACCATTCGATTGCTCTGTTCAGTATCACACAGGCACTCTGAAGGCAAGCTGCAATGTCCAGCTCCTGAGCCAGCTGGCCTCCAGCTGGGTTAACCAGGAGGCACTGGCAGAAGAGAGGAGCCACGTGTGTGTACATCCTTTTCTCTTTTTCAGTCCCAGCTCCAGCAATAGCTATTTCTTCCATGCCTCCGACTCCCACTGGGCAGGCTCATGGTGCTCAGAGCCTCTGCTGGTGACCCTGAATTATGTGCTCTGATAATACTGGCTCCTATCTTTGGCCTTCTATGCAAGGGACAGTCTTAGTCAGTCTGGATTGCTATAACATAGACCCATGATGGGGTGGCTTATAAATAGAACTTTGTCACAGTTCTGGAGACTGGAACTCCAAGATCAAGGTGCCAGCACACTCAGGTTCTGGTGAGGGCCCTCTTTCAGGTTGCAGATTGCCTGTTCTTGCTGCATCCTCACAAGGCAGAAAGAGAGAACTCTGGTCTCTTCAGGCCCTTATAAGGGCACTAATCCCATTCAAGAGGGCCCCACCCCCCCAATGACTTAATTACCAACCAAAGGCCTCATCTCCTAATACCATCACATTAGGTTATTTAGGCTTGAAAATACTTGTATGAATTTTACGGGGACACAAACATCTGGTCTATTGCAGGGGGTAAAAGAATAATGATTTTTTTTTTTTTTTTTTTTTTGCCCCTGCCAGTAGCTAGGGTGTTTCATTATCCTAGCCATCGCCAGCATAACAAAGTACTTGTATTATATTCCCTGGAAGTTTCTGGGTTTAAAATATTTTGGGTAGTTTCGCTTTTCTGTTTGGATCTTGATTGAATCAAACGATTGTTTAGTACAGGGGTCTCCAAACTATGGCCCGAGGGCCACCCTCTCATCCAACCCGTGGAGACCTTTTTATCTGAATAAAATAATATTAAATAAATAATTAAAAACAATACCTATGTTTTGATTCTTTTTTATTTGGACCTCGAGTGTGTAGTCGGCCCCAAACTGCTGTTTGATAGTTAATGGGGCCCGTGGGCTGAAAAGTTTGGAGACCCCTGGAGTAGGAAAAAAAATGTCCTATATGGTCGGTCTTTCAGAATAGGAAGATTATTACAATGGGAATGTCCATCAGCATAGGTTTACTGCCAAATCCAAAACCTATTCTGATCCTTCTTGTCTGACTTCAATGTCACATCTGATATGGTTGACCACAGTTTCTGTCTTACTACTCACTATTCTTTTGGTTTCTGAAATTCTATCTTCTGCTTGATCTACTTATTCCTTAAAGGTTCTATCTTTAGTCTTTCTTTATTCTCACTTTAGTCTGTGTCCCAGGAAAATTAATATGTTCCCACGGCTTTGACATCATTAAATTCAGCTATACACTGAATGTATGTTTCTAGCTCTGACAGTTCTTCTGAGCACCGGATTCAACTTTATATTGTCTACTGGACACCTTTAGTTGAGTCCAAAATCTAATTTGTTCTTTCTTCCCAAATAGCCTGTTTTTCCATATTTTCCAACTAGTCTTGGTGTCAGTCTATGAGTAACAAACTCAGTATCTATATGTTGGAAATGTATGCATTTCACCATTCCTCTTAATGATAGCTTAATGAGGTATAGAATTCATGATTGATCATTATGTTTCCCTTAGTATTAATACTTTGTATTTGCCTCGTTGTCTTTTGGTTTCTACATTTTTGCAATTAAGATGTTTACTTCTAACCTAATTGCTTTCTTTTAAAGTTCATATTCTTTTCCCTTTGATAGCTTCTAGAAGTTTCTCTTTGATTTGATGTTTTGCAATTTCTCTAGTAGGAGTGTCTTGGCATATTTATTTGTTTGTTTGTTTGTTTGTTTTACTATATGAGGGCTCATTCTTTTTTTTCCATTCTGAAAAATTATGAGACATGATTTCTCCAAGCACTGCTTCTATCCATTTCTATTTCCTCTTTCAGGGAGATCTGATAAACACTGCTAAAACTGTAATTTGAACTCAAAAAAATATATCCACTAAAAATTTGTGTGGGACTAGCGATATCATTTCTTATTTTAACTTTTGAGAGCATAAAAAGTGTATAGAGCAGCTTGACATTGTGCAATTTAAACATTATTGTTATTGAAATGACTTTACCAAAGTTTAAATTTTACATGTAAGTGTTATTTTGCCCTCTAATTTTAGGATGAATTCATTAAAAAAAAACAACTTTATTAGGTTTACAACAGAAGTTAATTTCCAAAGCTATTCAATGTTTTATAACAGGGATTAAGTGCATTTTTTTGTTGTTGTTGTTGTTTCAGAAATTCAATCTCAGCCCTGAGTTCAAAAAGTTGCAATAAAACCTTAACACTGCCAAGCCAATAAATTGTTGTGTAGCAGGATATTTAGCTTCTATTTCTGACAAAAATTCATGAAACTGATAATGGTTAAGCTAAATAGAATGAATGAAGTCCACTGTGGACTCTATTAGTTCAATAGCACAAGATATATTTAAATATTTTCTACAAAGTACCTATTGCTGAATAATACAACAGGAAACCATAGGTTTTAAATACCTTGTGCTTTCACAAGCTTTGTAAATGTATCCAATGAAGGGTTTCCCCCCCTGCTCTACACGTATTTATACCACTATCACATGTAACACGTCCTACAAGAGTCTATTTCAAGTTGTACTGAATTTATATTTCCTTATCCTCTTTGAAAAGTCTCATCCATAGTTCTTCCACACAGACTATTTATAGAAATTAATTATTTTGGTATTCAAACTCATCATTGACTTCCCAAATAAATAGCAACAGCTGAGCAGTATCAGTAACATTCATGGATTTATCAAGAGTAAAAAAAGAAAAGAAAACATTTGAAATTATTTGTCTTTTTTGACAAATGAATATTGACACTGCTCCCAATGTCCTCAGCTCTATGAGGCACTCTTTCTCACCAAAAGATAAATAGTTTTAAGAAGTTCGTTTTCTCTGGACATATTTCTTTGACCTTTGCAATAAAATATGATTTAACTAACTTACCTTAATAGATAGTTGTCCTTACTTAGCTAACAAATGAGCCCTTAGGAAACGTACTTTGCAGTCTTTTTCATTTGCCATCTTTGTGCAGGAGTTCTGCTTGAGGAGACATCCTGAGTTTTCTAGTAACTTTTCTGTTATTTTTCTGTGAACTAGAAATATTGCTGTGAGTACTAAGTCTGGTAATGTCAATATATGTAGTATTCATTTAGCACAGCCAGAGTGTTATTGCATGGTAAACATGATGCATTGCCATCTAATCCAATAAAATAATTCACACTCTACTGTGCCTTAAAGGCAGACATTCAAAGTTCAATTTTCTCTTCTTTTCTTATTTTGGATGCACTGGTAATAAACAATAAAATATCATGATCTATTAATGTCTGTGGCAACTGAAAATCTGTTTGTTTATGACTGCATCACTGTGACTTGTAGGGTGTTAAACAACAGTGCAAAATTTTGAGAGTGTCATGTATGGTCTCTGTTGCTCAACCCTGCCCTTAGTGCAAAAACAACTAAAACATGAAAGAGTACAATTGCGAGTATGTTCCAATAAAAGTTGGTTGGCACAGGTATGTGAATTTCATATACTTTTCATGCCACCAAATATTACTATTCTCTTTTTGATTTTTTAAAAACCTTTTAAGATTTAAAACCATTCCTGACTTGTAATCCATACAAAAGCAGATCAGTAGGCTGTAGGTTGTAGACCCTGTATGGTAATCTCAGAAATTCATGACACCATATTTTTTACCTTTAGGGGAAATTCTATTTAGTAAAAGAGAGAGTTAGAGTGCACATATGTGACAGAGATAAAGAGACAGTTATTGAGCTCCCAGTTCTGGTTCCTGAGGCTTGGGTTTCTATTGTCTTTCCTTAGATCTTGTGAATCATTCTAGTATCCTTCTTTTGAGGACCAGACTAGATTGATTTTTGTTATTTATAAATGTCCTATAACAGTACAGCTGATTTTATCAATTGCCAGCAACCTTAGATTGGATGAAAACATTTGCTTCCTAAATGCTAAGAGAGACATATCTTAAGAACATCAAACCTGAGGACCCCAATATACTAATCTGATAAAAAAAAAAATTGATTAATGGATAAGGAGTTAGTGTGACATGTTTTATTCTGGGAAAATGTTCTAGTGCTGCCCCATTAAAAATTACAAACACTCCTATCTCAATCCATTACTTTATGTTAGAGATTTACTATCAACACAAAAGTTCTGCTTTTGAGCAAAAAGATGGCGGCATGAGAGGAGAACGCCAATAACTGCCTGGAAAGGGCCTTGTGAACACAGGAAAATCCACAGGGGAAACCCTGAGAAGAAACCTCAACTAAGAGAACCACAAAACGCAGAACAACACCCAAAGGTTAGTCAAAAAGAGGAGAGCGGGAGAGGGAAAGGGAAGCAGCGGTTCAGGGACAGAGACTCAGAGCACGGCCCAGGGCTGGCAAAAACAAAGGGGGATTGGGGGACTACGGTCAAAGTGGAGCTGGATTGAGGGCGGGATGGAAGCCGAGACCTAGGGAGCATGGAATCCCCACAAGACTGTGGACAATTTAACATCCGAACTCAAGGGACAGCACACAGTGCCCTAATCAGATCACAGAGCCTAAAGTGGAACAGGGACTGTGGAGCAGGGCGGCTGCACTTCCCAGCGGGCAGGGTGACAGCAGGGCACCAGCCCACAGCAGCTCAGTACCCCTGACTTACGGAGGAGAATGACTGTGAAGGAGCGCCTTCTGAGGACAGGGCTCTTGGGAGTGAGGGCTGGGGCTTGAGTGGGCATAGCTGCATTGGACATGCTTAGAGTGAATCCGGCGGTCTCAACAGAGCGGGAGCATAGAGCGGCTTCCGCCCGAGCTACAGCCTGTGCGCACAGGGCTTTTGGCGCACGGCCCACTGGGCCGCTGCGCATCGCTGCGTGCACACACCCGGCCTTTTGGCGCCCCGCCCACCGGGCTGCTGCGGCACCGCTGCCTGCACAACAGCGCACTACTGGGCGTTTGGCGCCCTGCCCACCAGGCGGCCACAACGCCGGTGCCTGCGCGCAACACCGGCTTTCGGCGCCCTGCCCATGGGGCCGCTGCAGCACTGCTGCCTGCTCGCGAACACCCAGCTAGGCTTTTGGAATCCTGCTCACCGGGCCTCTGGGGTGTTGCAGCCAGCACGCGCAACTGGGCTGCCAACTGGGTTGCTGCGGTGTAATTGCCTGCGCCTGGGACTGCGCGGCTGACCTGGGCCTCTGCCAAGCCGCAGCCCATCCAAGTGCTGCCCTGCAGGCGTGGCTTGCAGATACAATTGAAGGAGGGGCAGCCAGGCTGAGGAGAGAAAGACCAGAGCTCCTGCGCCCCGCCCACACTGAACCATCAGCCCCCCTGCTGAAAGAGGAATCTGCTATTGTGTCTCAGGCCCACCCTAGCTCCTACTCACATGCCCCCCAAACCTGGCCACACCTTTACTACCTTGCTATCTAACAGCTAAGACAACAACCTGAAGTGCCCAAGGACACTGAAGCTGTCTGCTTCCCCCAACCCTCTTCCAAAATCTCCTTCTCCCACAACTGAGCCCAAATGAAAAAATAAAGAGAAGCCCATCTGATAGGAAAACCCCCAGAGGGAAAACAGACTCATGCGTAAAGCAAAAAGAACCACATCAAACACAATGCACACCCCAGAATCCAAAGCCCCTCCAGAAGATCAGGGGCAGTCTTTAGTAAAGGACCTTGCACACTTGGAATCAAATCTAAGAATTCAGGTCTGCATTAATCAACACACTCAGAGAGCTCACTCAATGCTGGCAAAGTACCC